>OY776299.1:32322160-32579660 GCA_963675345.1 Trididemnum clinides | reverse complement strand
GTTGAATTTAATATCAACAAAAAATATTGGTACTCGTAGGTTGTCACAACAACTAAGTCAACAAACACCACTGACCCAAACAGCTGCCAAGAAAGCCTCTTTTCGCAATAAAAACTCTTGGTGTGATTGCAGGGCGGTTGCAAGGGCAGAAGTCAAATTGTTATCCAGCTTCTCTAATTAAAACATGACTTCTCTCCAATGAAGCAGGCATTCTCTCGGAGTGAGATCTTGTTTTTGAAAATAAACTGTTGCTGCGTGAGATATTTGTAGTACTTCGATTATTATCTTGACCAACTGGTCGGCATGTCAATCAGCATTCCCTTGTCAGCACGACGCTTTAGAATTCCATTGGTGTGTGGTGTACGTAGATGTTGAGCAAGTTTTCGCAATTTTGTTAAAAACTTTTCCGCTTGCTCTTGTTTAACACGTCACGAATTTCTAACTGCAGGGTGTGCTCAACACATGTCATATAGTATATGGTATGGTATATACAAATACAAAGAATCATATTACTATTTCTATATCTACACATTGGTACAGAGCAACATTCAATAAACGTACTGTCCTTAATGCTTTATCAAAGCTGATGGATACTGCAGCATGGCTGTGTAACCAATGCTTTCTCCAATCTGCTGTAGTGGAATTCGGGGATAATATTTATAATGATTTTGGGGTAGTTTCTCCGAATTGTAGAAAGTGACATGAATAATTTTTTTCCGAGTACGAGCCGACATAGAAGTCATAGGAGAAAGCAGTATCCAAGAGTTGTTTTCCAGATACAATTTCATCTTGTTTATGATAAATAAACTAAAGTGATATCGACCCCCTTCGTTTGTGCAAAGTTGTTTTCCATTAGCACTGCGTCTCACTAATATGACTCATTGCATTACAGCCACGTAAAAACACGAATGTCAATTAGGCGTTTAGATCTATGTCAGTTGCAAATGAATTGTAAACTGCCCCTATCGCTTGTTCATAATTCAGGATTTTCTCCTTTCTATGTTGTTTTTTGTCTGTTCACGCATCACCAGCATTGTCATACTTTTGTATGCCTTTGCTCTGTTGGGATAAATTGAAGACTGCATTTTATTTTCACAGCAATTTTCAAAAACTTAAAACAACGGTTTTGGGTCTGGCCTGCCCTCTCCAACACTTTATCATTTTGAGGAGACAAAAATCTATCCATATATTGCTCTTACTTTACCTACTTCGCTTAAACTTATTGTTTCGAACTACTCTGTGTTTGTTTTTTTTTAGATATTCCAACTCGTGTTGAATGTAGAGTTTAATCCTTCCGAATAGCGAAGTGCGAAAATTCGGTCGTATTCATGTAAGGCAGCGGTGCACAACCTTTTCGCTACTGCTGGTCCCAAAACATTCTATAAATGCACTAACGGCCGCCACTAGATAAAGTCATTTTTTACGTATTTACGTTTTAAGCTTTACAATTTAACTGCCGTAAATGCTGTCTTCACTACTCATGCTAAACATTAGAAAAAGTTAAATTTCTAAGTTTGGAGAATGCATTCAATCATAAATCACAAAATTGTACTTAATGACTTGATCTTGCACCTCCTCAGATAAATTTGCGAAGAAAGGTGTCTCGCTGGATGTCATGAGTTGTAGTCGCGATGGCGTAGTGGCGAGATGGTGTAGTGGTTAGAGCGTCCGCTTTCAGTCGGTAAACCTGGGATTCATTTCCCAAGTCGAGTTATACCAAAAGACTTAAAAAAATGGCATTCACAGCTTTCCTTCTTGGCGCTCAGCACATAAGGGATAGTGTGGAGAACAAGCCGGCAAGCTTTCTTGTTATGTCCATGGGCAAGACACTGAACGGGATGCCTCCGTCTTTATATGGCAGGCAGATGGTGGGGCCAAGCAGTCTACCCGTCGTGGTGGCCCAGTCTGACGAAAGACATGCAAACCGAGCATGATGAGCTCATACGCGTAAATGAATGAATGAGTCGTAGTCCACATTTCAGATTGCTGTCGGACAATCGGGTTTGGTACTTGTTCTTCAAATATTTCTTTCTTGAAAATCCTGCTTCGCACACGTAAGTGCTTCCAAAAAAAACGAGAGTTTTTCTGGCCAATTTTTGTAGATTCGGATATTTAACAGCTCCTCTTCACGTATCTAGCAGATCTTTTTCGCTTTAAATTTTTTGACAAACTATTCGTTGTTCTTCAACTCGACGAGTTCCATTTGAAGATTCAGTGGCGCAGTTTCTGTTTCGACCAGATGTGGATAAGCAACTAGCCTTGTTGTATCGAAAATCCTCTTAAAGTCTTGAAACGATTAGAAAATTCCTGCAAAACCCCATCAAAAACGCTTGAGAAAAAAATGATGGCAATATCATCCACTTGAATTTCTTTGCTGTCAATCAGAGCCTTCATCTGCAAAAAGTGGAATAAGTTACACTGATGCAGATGAATTTTGAGGAAAGGACACTTGTCACGGAAATCTTGTACTTTTTTGTACACGAGACAAAGTGTTGTTGCCTTTCCCTACAGATTTTGATTCAGGAAGTTAACCTGGGTAAGAAAATTCACCAGAAAACTAAGCAACATGAGAAAATCGTTGTCGATCAAGAGACATTCCTTGTTTTTGGTTGAATAGTATTCTACTATTTCCTTTCGCAATTACAGTACACGGCGGGAAGTTTCTCCTATGGACAACCAGCGAACTCCGGAGTGATAAAGTAAGTCCTCAGCAGATGTTTCACTTGAGCATAAAATTTCTCGAAATTGTCGATGATGCAAAGCATTTGCGCTAATGAACAAGATAATGTGATTCACACCCTTCAGAATGGTATTTAAAGCAACGGATTTGGCACATAGTGCTTCCTGGTGGATAATGCAGTGAAGGTTGGTGAGTTCTTTATTGTCATATTCGTTGGACAATTCCGAATTCCGAAAATCTTGTTACAAACTCCTGTTGGTTACCTGTCATAGCAGGCGCATCGTCGTGCAAATGCCCCGAAGGTATTTCAGATCCAGAGACGTAGCAGCCGCCCCCCAAAACCCCCAATTGGGGGGGGGCCCAGGCCAACTTTGGGGGCCCAAGTTAGTCTGAAATTGCTTTTTGGCTACGTGACTATTTTCAGTTCAGCAGACTTGTTTACAACCGATTTAAACTGTAGGAAGAAATTGGCTTGTGACATCATAAGTGAATGCAACGTCATTTTATCTCGCAGAATCTAGAATATTTCGATTGATTTTCTGGTAGAATCTTGAATATTCGATTGACGTAACAATGCCGTTGTTACGCAACAATCATAGAATGGTCTGGAATTCTGTTTCGCTATAAATACCGGGACAATATATATACACTGCAGAGTGCAGATAAAGTATTTTATTGACATTGTATAGAATGAAACGTTCAAAAAGTGGTGCTCAAAAGAGAAAAGAAGCAGCCACTGCTCGAGATGCTGTAGCGAAATTGCCCAAGATGACAGATTTTTTCAAGATTACTGAGCAGAGTAGACCTGGCACTAGTACCGAGAGGGATGAAGAAAACTATAGTGTACAAGAAAAAGAAGACTATGACGATCAGCATCAAAGTGATTGTGAATTTCCAGAAAATGTAAGTTGTGATTTACCTGCCAATACGCAACCTTCAATATCAAAAATAACTGAATCTCAATTTACCCCTATCCCTGATGACCCATGTAAATGGCCTGAAAGTATTTCTGATGCTCAACGATGTGATATAGTAAAGCGTGGACCACATCAACTAATAATGAATTTTCCATATAATAACACAACTCCAAGGCGACGTTTTTCCTCCAACCATTATAAACGTGTGTTACCTAATGGTGAAAGTGTTTCACGGTCGTGGCTAGTTTATTGTGGGAAATCAGATCAAGTTTTTTGCTTTTGTTGTAAGCTATTTGGAAAAACACTAAGCCCCTTTTGTAGTGGTATAAATACATGGGAGGGTTTTTCGAAAAAACTGAAAGACCATGAAAACGGCATTTCCCACCAACAATGCTGCAGTCAATGGATGTTGCTAGCTGAAGGGATAAGAAATTGATCCACTATCGACAAACGCGAGATGAATATTTTTTTCAATGAAAGACGTTTTTGGAGAAATGTTTTAGAGAGACTTATCGACATTGCCTTGTTTCTATCGGAAAGGAATCTTGCTTTTAGAGGATCTGAAGAAGTCTTAGGATCTCCTCACAATGGAAATTTTCTGGGTATATTTGAGCTTTTGGCAAGAAGAGATCCAATCCTAAAAGAGCTTCAAGACAGAATCAATAATAAAAACACTAAAGATCACTATTTGAGTCCTACCATACAAAATGAACTAATTGAACTGCTAGCGACAGAAGTCGAAAAAGAAAATTTACAGCAATTGAAATTGGCAAAATATTTTTCTATAATTTTCGACTGCACTCCAGATATGTCACATCATGAACAAATGTCTGTCATTCTCCGTTATGTACTATGTAATGAAGAAGCTGCTGTTGTTAAAGAAACATTTTTTGGCTACTTGAGAATAAGTGACAGTACTGGGAAAGGCTTGTTGTACGCTTTCTTAGAAAAAGCGACCGAACTGCAACTCGCATTGTCTGATTGTCGAGGTCAGTCATATGATAATGGTGCTAACATGAAAGGAAAACATTCTGGGGTCCAAGCAAGAATGCTAGACATTAATCCCAAAGCTGTTTACGTGCCCTGTGCAAACCATACCCTTAACTTAGTTGTTGTTGACAGTGCTAATTCATCGACGGAAGCATTGACATTTTTTGGAGTACTTACAAGGTTGTATGTGCTGTTTTCTTCCTCTGCTCAGCGTTGGGAAATTTTGAAGAAACATGTGGAGCTGTCCATAAAGTCACAATCTGATACTGGTTGGGAAAGCAGAATTAAATGCATCAAACCTCTTCGATACAATTTAAAAGAGGTGTTGCTGGCACTGAAAGACTTGGAAGCCATTTCCATAGAAAGAAAAGATGGAAGAGCTGCCTCAGAAACAAAATCGTTGATAGCTCATTTATCAAAATGGAGTTTTCTTTTGTCGGTGTTTATTTGGTATGATATCCTATTCCAAGTCAATAAAGCAAGCAAGATTCTTCAATCGTATGGAGTCTCCCTTCATACAATGGAAACGGAAATCCAGGCAACTGAAAAGTTTTTGCAAAACTATCGCACAACGGGTTATGACTGTGCCGCAACATCTGCTGTTGAAATAGCACAGGAATTGGATATTGATCCTTCTTTTCCTCCGTCAAGAAGTGGAAAGAAAAGAAGATTGTTTGATTACCAAGGTGAAGAGGAACAACGAGCTACTCCTGAACTGAAATTTAAAAGCAACTTTTTCTATCCATTAGTAGACCAGGCTATTATGTCAATAAAGGAGCGCTTTAATTTGTTACGTGAGGTTTCTTCCGCCTTTTCGTTTTTGTACACACGAGACAAACTTTTGCTTGTGCAAGAAGAAAATGCTCTTCTTACTTGCTGTAAAGAGTTCCAAAAAAAGTTCGGTGACATTGATTCTGATGAAATGAGCGCTGAGCTACAGCGGTTTGTTTTAATTTTACAAAAAAAACGCAATCTCAATACGGCTCAAGACTTTCTGAACTATCTTCTAAAGACTCATTTATTTGAATTGTATCCGAATGTGCACATCGCACTTCGAATCTTACTAACTTGCCCCGTGACTGTTGCCAGCGCTGAAAGAAGCTTCAGCAAATTGAAACTGATCAAAACTTTTAATAGAACGTCTATGACAGACAGTAGACTATCTTCATTAGCCATGTTGTCAATCGAAAATGACTGCGCCCGATCTCTTGATTATGACAATGTCATAACAGCATTTGCGAACAAAAAGGTTCGCTGCAGACTATTTAAATGATACTGTGTTTTTATAACTTTTTCATGTTTTTCAGTGTCATTGCTTTCGTTTCGCAGTGTCTGCATAAATGTCCTACTGAACTCTGGCATCGGTGCCGAATTTTTTATGACTTGCACCTTCGGTATCGGCATGCTTTATTCTGACATTAGCCTGTTTACTTATGTACAAATTGTGGTGTATTTTCTTAATGCAGCTTTTCGATTTTACACCTCTAAAGTGATATGACCTGTGCGCAGGGGCTCTTGCGCTTACTTTGGGGGGTGCCCGAAGTTGGAGTGCTACGGGACTGTTCAGATCTAATCTAGAGCGAATGCAGGCATTCTTAAGTGCAATAAGTATGTCTTCTCCACGGGTGCGAGTAGCCAGTGTTTCCATGAAAAGGAAACCCTCACACAATTCAAAGCTTGAAGAAAGACAACGAACGAAGATTAACAATTGCGCGGAGTCGTTGATATCTGTTGATTCATCAACAGCAAGTGAAAATAAACTTTCTTTCTAGTTTATCTTGCCTGTTGTTTCTAGTTTATCTTGCCTGTATCTTGCCAGTTGTCTTGCCTGTTATCTTCTAACTGCTGAGCGATATCATCTTGCCTGCGTTGCATTGTAACACGCGAGAGAGCAATTGAAGAATAATCAGCTTCCTTCCCAGGGTGAATGCACTTAACAACCTCTATCAAGCATCGCTGCACGAGTTCGCCATCGGAAAAAGGTTTTCCCGCAACGCCAAGATGATATGCCACTATGTATGATGCTTCACAGCGGCTATTAGTGGACTAAGCGAAAGTTGTTATGCAAGCTGTCTACTTTCGCACACTCTTTTTCAAATTTTCAATGCAGATCTTTCTCGAATCCGCTTTCAGTTTCGCGTAAGAGTGCGATTCGTGACGACGAAAGTGCTGCTTTGCGTTATCCCCTTTTACAGTCTTCATAACTTGGTTGCATATTAGGCATATCATAGAATGTGTTGCCGTCTCAATCATAAAGTAATTCTGCTCCCATTTTGAATTAAATACTGGTTTTTCTTCTGTTAGTGTTCTTTTCCGTTTCAATGACATGGAAATACTTGCAAATTTTAATGTAAATATGTAATTTAAGTGTAAATATGTAAATTTAAAAATGCTACCAAATTTTAAAACTTAATTCTGAAAAAAATATGCTAGATTAAAAAAATATGCTAGAAAATGCTAGATCCGAAAAAAAATGCTAAAAAAAGCTGCTAAATATATTTTAGCATAAATATATTTTTACAATTAGATGTTACAATTTTTACTTTTTTTACAATTTTTACAATTTAAATAAATTACCATAAATATCTGCTTAAATATAATTTTACAATTTCACGGCCGCAAAAAAATCCTTTTGTGGCCGCAGTTTGTGCACCCCTGACTTAAACGAAAGTCAGCACCCGACTTACCAACTTCAAAAAATGTCATGTCTTTAGAATGTCACATGACGTCATAATTTTGATTAATTATAAAGGATGTTTTCTGAAGTCACTCAATAACTAATGATCGTAGAAACGCAATTAAATGTTTTTGGGGAGGTATTGACAAAGTGCTCCTGATAAAAGCAAATCTAGAACAATTTAAGCTGAATTCGCCATTTAACAACAGGGTATTTAAGCATTTTGAGGCTTCTAAGCATGCTTTTTCTCATTTTTTTGCCCGCTTCAAACTCGCTCTATGATTGTTGACTCACGGAATTCAACTTGAAATTACGCGCCTGCGTTATTCATCCAAACACGACTTGAACATATACCAATTTAATTATCAGGCGAATACACGATCAGGCGCGTAATTTCAAGTTGAATTCCGTGAGTCAACATAAAGTTTTCGTATTGTTGACTTCTATCAGCGAACCAACCGTCGCAGTAGGTCGAGCCAGCCGTACAAAACTATAATTATTAAGATCCTTAGCTACTTTCAAATAGAACACTCGATATCATAAACTGACTCACAACTCGCTGTAGGTACAGCATCTACCAGCAAGTGAAAAAGGCTGACTCAGCAAAGCAAATAAGTGGCTAACGTTTATGACGTAACAGTAACGACACTGTCGAAAAAAGAAAACACAACACTCCCCCCCAAATGATGAGCACGAAGCACAGCATTGACAAGCAAACAGTTTTTTTTTTTTTAACAGTTCGATTGATTCCGTCGTTGTGTAGTTGAGCATTCTTTCAGTTGATCTTCTTCTTCGGAAATTGGAATCAGGAGACAAATTTTGTGTATTGGTCTTGTAAATGTTTTCCCACATGACACAGTAACCTCTACACTTCTCACAACACCGTGTTGATCTGAAAATGTTCGAATCACTCGAGCCAACGGCCAATGTTGCCTCGGAGTAGAATCTTCTATTAAAAGGACTACATCGCCAACTAGGAAGTTTCGTTTCTTGCGATGCCATTTTGTTCTGGTTATGATGGATCTCGGATACTCCACTATCCACTGTTGCCAAAACTTATCAGCCAAAAATTGTACTTGGCGAAAACGATCAGCAGCTCGAAAGCTATCTTTCTCATCAGTGTTCATAGGTGGCAGGTTTGGCTCAACATTTAGACAAAGGAGGTGGTTGGGAGTTAACGGAAGATTTCCTTCTGCTTCGGGATTGACTTCCGTAAGGGGTCTCGAATTAACGATATCTTCCACCTCGACCATTAAAGTTAGCAGACAATCATCATCAAGAGGTCTGCTTGGTAAAATGTTGAGCAGAATTTGGCGGACTGTACGAATCATTCGCTCTGAGGTAGATAAACATCACTTAAATGCGCATGTGCGCATAAATCACGATCATTTGGTACATGATTTGGTTCAACCGAAATCTTGTCCACGACTGTAACTTCTGTAAGAGTCATTACATTGTCATCATCGAGGGCGGATACATTCAAAGGCAAGGTCATCGAGGCCAAAGTTTCGGAATTACCATTCATGGTCTGAATCGAAATCTTCTGGGGAACACCACAACCAGTCAATCCTAACTCTTCCATCAACTGTTTTTCACAAAATGTTCTATCCGACCCAGAGTCTAGAAGAGCATACGTCTCAACTGCATCATCGTTGCTCACCACCTTAATGGGAACGATGTCCAAGTATGCACCTCGCTTTTCATACGAGCGTGTGGAGTGTACGTTAGCTTCGATTCTTTCTTCCTTTTGACTATCACCACTTGGTCCACTGCGTGTTTGACTCTCCTCTGGAAAGCTTTCTCCCACATCTTCAGAGTGACCGCGCCATTGATGAACGTTCTCTGGAGGATGGAGCAGTGTATGATGAGCTGCTTTGTTTCTACATCGTACTTTCTTGCACTCCAACTGCGAGTAGCGACGCAAAGATATGTGGCCCGGGCGCAGGCACAGCTTACATAGGCGGTTGTCCACCACAAATTTCCACTTGTCTTCATAAGACCTAGAGGAAAACTTTCCGCATTGGTAAATCTTGTGACGTCCTTTACAGTACATGCAGATGTCTGCCTCAGTTTTTTCCGACCCGTGATTACCGGGCGCTGTCGTTGCATAGACTTGCGCCTTTCCTTTGTAACCTCTTGCATTTGTCTTCGTCAAACGAGAATACAGTTTTAGCCCGTAGACTGAATTGGCAACTCTCGCCTGCTCTTCAATAAATTTGGTGAAGTGGTGGAATCCGGCGACTTTACCGGTATTATCACTGACTTCCACAGAGGTTTTCACCCACTCTTCTCTCATAGAGACTGGCAATTTACTTATCAACGTCGTGATAAAGTAAACAGTATCTAAGCTGGAGGAACCCGGAGTGTTTTCAAGAGACGAGCAGCAACGCTTCAACAAGACAGCCAGTTTGTTCAAGATCTCCGGATCTTTGTCCAACATATTGGGAAAGGCGCGTAACCTCTCTTCACACGCCTGCGCGATGACATGTGGTTGTCCGTACCGACGTCTAAGCTCCTCCCATGCCATTTCGTAACTACATTGGGTACCCTGGTAGTCGGCGTAATGCCTAATCTGCTCAGCAACTTTCTGATTGCAGTGTTGCAGCAGGTAGGACAGTTTTTTATCTTTAGGCAACCAGTCAGCAATATGGGCTTTAAATCGATTTCGAAAGGCAAGGTAATCTAAAGGATCCCCATCAAACTTTTTCACATCTGGTTTTGGCAATAATTGCTCCCTGATATCGGAGCGGGGCTCGTAATAATTAACGTTATGACGTCGAGAATGTGAAGGACAGGGCTCAAAGGTATTTGGTGCAGGAGTCATTTGAGGGTATGCCCCAAAACTGTTCACTTGGGGCAAAGGTTGAAAGTGGTGACCGAAACCATTTTCTGGGGGTGGTGGCTGATAGTGATCGTCAGGAGGATTCACAGAAATCGGGGGGTAAAATCTAGGATTAGACAGTTGGACATCGTTAGGTTCAACAGACGGAGTGAGGCGCTGTGGACTTAGTCCTGGCTCAGCCAAAGGGGGACATGGCAGATTTGAACATCCTAGGTGATCTTGTGGGGTCGGTAAGATAGGAAAGTTCTCCTGTGGGTAAGCTACAACACTTTTCTTATCTTGTTCTGAGGGGGTCTTAGCTCGCTCCCATAGCGCTGCTTCTACTTCGGCAAATTGGATCTTGCGCAGATCCTCCGCTTCTGCTAATTTCCTTTCGAATGCGGCCTTTTCCTCCTCTTCCCTACGCCGCGCATCGTTTTGGCGTTTCGCATACTTGGCCATTTCGATCTTAACAATTAATTTCCTTTGTTTATCACTGCTGGAGGAGATAGAGCTCAAATTATCATATCCACCGTCGGCATCCATTGTGCAACACTTCAAATGTCTGACCGCGAGGTATGTTGAAGCTGGTCCCTACCGCAGAATAATAAACGGCACTTACTTTAATCCAGTCCAGATAACTCGACCACTTGTCAATACGAAAACTTTATGTTGACTCACGGAATTCAACTTGAAATTACGCGCCTGCGTTATTCATCCAAACACGACTTGAACATATACCAATTTAATTATCAGGCGAATACACGATCAGGCGCACCGGCGCGATGGTGTAGTGGTTAGAGCGTCCGCTTCGCAGTCGGTAGACTTGAGGTTCATTTCCCTTGTCGGGTCATACCAAAAGACTTTAAAAAATGGTATTCACAGCTTCCCTGCTTGGCGCTCAGCACATAAGGGATAGTGTGGAGAACAAGCCGGCAAGCTTGCTTGTTGTGTCCTTGGGCAAGGCACTTAACGGGACGCCTCCGTCTTTATGTGGCAGACAGATGGTGGGGCCAAGCAGTCTACCCGTCGTGGTGGCCCAGTCTGACGAAAGACATGCAAACCGAGCATAAGCTCATACGCGTGAATGAATGAAAACGATCAGGCGCGTAATTTCAAGTTGAATTCCGTGAGTCAACATAAAGTTTTCGTATTGTTGACTTCTATCAGCGAACCAACCGTCGCAGTAGGTCGAGCCAGCCGTACAAAACTATAATTATTAAGATCCTTAGCTACTTTCAAATAGAACACTCGATATCATAAACTGACTCACAACTCGCTGTAGGTACAGCATCTACCAGCAAGTGAAAAAGGCTGACTCAGCAAAGCAAATAAGTGGCTAACGTTTATGACGTAACAGTAACGACACTGTCGAAAAAAGAAAACACAACAATGATGTCATAATACGTTTGGAACGATCAACAAGTCTCTCGCAAACAGAGATCATTACATAATAATTTTTTTCAAAGGATGCAACATTGTTACAAAATTAGTTTGTTTAAAAATTGATTTGTGACCTCATTTCTCAACCCAATTTCGAAACTTTTAAACAAATTGAAGGTCAGTTCAGGTAATTTCAATAAAAATGTGATTTTGTATTTTTACTATTTGTTTTTTCCCTAAAAAATTGAAATCACCAGTAGCGTAACTTTTTACCCTTTTTCAAAGAGCGGTAAGTTGAGTAAAAACACATAAGTTAATATGTAAAGGTTGTGGTAACGTAATAATAATCAGTGCCACTTGAAAGCTGAGAAAATTTGCTTTGCAGCAATATGTAACTCTAATTAGTTAGGTCCAAGGATTAGTTTATAATGGCTGATCAGAAATGGTTGTCATACATAATTTTCTATTTTTAGTCTAAAAACTTTCCTACAATATCTAACTAACTTGCAATTTTTATGAAAAATTAGTTCTTTGGTACGTTTTGGCTATTTTCCATTGCAAGCACACTCCCTCGTCATTATTTAACTCAATTCCCAAAAAGATTTATCCGAAAATGAAGTCTCTAAAAATTTTTAAATGTTGCCTGCCGGTCAAAAACACTCAAAATTTTGGTGTTCGGCTTCACACCATAGCAATTTCTAGAAAAACTAAGTTTTGTCGTACAGTTTGTCCTTTCTTTTTCAAAAGCGTTTTTCTTTGGCATTTTCTATCGTAATTTTCAAAAAGATTTATCAAAAATTGGAGTCTCTAAAAATTTGAAAAAGAAGCCTACTCCAACCAAAACATTGGCGATCCCCATACAGAAAGAGAGGAAACAAAGATGGCCCTGTTTTATCCAGTGCATAGGTCGGCAACCTGCGGAGTCGCATGCGGTTCTTTTGCCTTTCTTTGAAGCAGATTGTTGATACTCGCTTCATTGCCACCGACTAGAGGAGAATACTTTTTTCTTCTTTGGAAAACACCTCTGTTCAGTAGATCTACGGTGGCTCTCATTGCTCTCTTTGTTATGGGAAACTGGTCCAAATGGCTCTTCGGTCGTAAAAGGTTGCTGACCTCTGATCTAGCGCAACAAAATATTACTCTCGGCTACATATCACCTAAATATTTTAGCGACTTGCTTTGCAATTCTGTCAACCCGGCGTAACCGGTTGATGTGATATTCTTAACCTCGACCTTACTGATAAGAACCCTGCTATTGCATTAAGTTAACTGTAAGTGCTTCATTTCGAGTTAATTTGCTCTTTGCGTGGCTGCGTTTATGCCAGGATCAAGTAACCTGCACCCAGTTTTGGGCCGTACAAATAGGCATACAATTATGAAAAAGTAGTTGGTAGCGTTGCTAATATTTAACACTAGCAATTCCCTCGGATGCGACGAGATGTTGTAGTGGCTAGAGCGTCCGCTTCGCAGTCGGTGGACCTGGGGTTCATTCACCTTGTCTAGTCATACCAAAAGACTTTGAAAAATGGTATTTACTGCTTACCTGCTTGGCGCTTGGCATATAGTGCAGGTTGTGGAGAACAAGTCGGCAAGTTCGCTTGTTGTGCCCTTGGGCAAGGCCCTTAACGGAACGCACCCATCTTTATGTGGAAGACAGGTGGCCCAGTTTTCCCTTCGAAGAGAGGTTGGTGGCAGGAAAGGCATCCGATCGTAAAACAAATGCCATGTTGTAAAAATGCAGATATCTGCTGTGGCGACCCATAATCGGAAATAAGTCGAAAGAAGAATTCTATACCACCAACAAGAAGAATTCCCTCGGAAGCGTGCCGCATAAGAAGCAACTTGCTTGCTAACGCTTTCTATGTTCTTTTACTATTAATTATTTTCAAGAGGGGGTTTTATCTAGGTCGTAAAATATGCATGCCACCAAATAACTGATTTGTGTTTTCGCAAAACAAAAGCCATTACGGCACCCATTTCTAACTTTGTACCTCTTCCCCTACATTTGTTTGAAGGAACAGAGAGAATTTGTGAAACGATAAAAAGTTTCTAAGAACTTTCACGATCGAAAGCAGTCGTACTACGATCGGGATTTAGGGGCATAGGGGCGATATCCCCATTAATACCAATTTATTGCTTATGGCCTGAAAAACAATTTGTTTGAAGTGAGCTGAACCGATGTCACTAACCTGACATAAATAATGGGCCGCCGGGCCGGGCGACGCCTGCGGGGTCGGCTAGTCAAAAAAATGTTTCTGCAAGACTTAGTGCATTGCAAGTGAAGTCTGCACGCTGCTGGCTTCTCGCTATTAGTGAGAAAACATGTTGTTGAATTTTTTTAATACCAGCGCTGCAAAGAGCTCCTAGTATGAGGTGCATAATTTCATGACAGACAATGAAAAATTATTTCGCCAGAAACTTTTGTGACTTATTCAGCAACGGCTGTAGAGCTTTAGCAACACTCGGCAACCTGCGGTTTTTTTATCTCATTGTTTTTGGAGAACACTTCTGTTGAGAAGGTGTGAGTCAGGTGAGCGTGACTTTAATTCGGTCCTTTGCAACTGATTAAAAGTAAAGTCCCTTTTTCTTTTTTTAGAGAACACCTTGATTTAATGGGCTATGACATACATATTCGCGCGAACATAATTTTTAGCGCCTTTCATTGTTGTCTTTTTTTTGGAAATCGAGCTCAAATGTCCTTCCGTTCTTAAAAAGTTGCAGGTTCCTGGCCTATGACGTCAAAGAGACTGGAGTAAACAGGAGGTCTAAAAACAGGCTGAGATTTGGAACTTATGCAGAAGAGAAATGGCAGCTCACGGATGTTTTGAATGAGTGAGTTGAAATTTTTGATCTTGCTTTAAAGTATATTATGCTGATTATTTATCAATTGAAAGAACTGTGTCCCCTAGACTCCCCACCTGCTTGTGTGAGCTGTTTTAGTTTTGCACTTTTAGCCTTCAAATGTAACGAAAAAATATCATTAACTGCAAGTTGAAGTTTTATTCATTTATCAGCAAAAATATGTAATTATCATTAACATGTCAAATAAAGAAACACATCAAGTTACAGAAAAGTGATTTCGTGCGCAAAACTGCCGTGGTCAAAATTCGCCAGAACTTCAAAAACTGTCACAGATAATTTTGTGAATAAACTTATTGCTCTACAGTAGTTTAAAGTTGCAATGAACTCAAAGCGATAGCGCTGACGGAGAAGTTCAAAGGATACCAACGGAATCGGGCCTAATTTTAGGGACTCGATGGGCTGCTGTTGCGCCACCTTAAAAAACCCAAAATTCGATTTCAAGAAGTTAATTTTTGAAAAACATCTTGAATTAGAAAAACGATTTAAAATTCGCTTTCAAGAAATCGATTTCGAAAAAGAATAACAATTGTCTTTAACTTAAAAAGGGTCGCAACAAGCCTGCCAATAAAATTATGTTTTTACGCCACTTTGATTCCGATTTCTGATCCTCAACAATTGCGACATCGGGCCAGGGTCGGCCTCTCAAAGGCTCAGATCCGAACAACAGTTCGTTTGAACAGCTGTTGACTCAAACTCTCTGTTGTATATGGTATTTGATGAAGTAGTTTTCACCAGAGTTCTGTATGATTTCACTTGATTACGGAACAAAAATTACCTCGCTTATAGGATGTAAAATTACTACCGAATCTCGACACCTTGATAGAAAACAATCCTCGAAATTTTAGGAAATGTTGAGGCAAAGTAGAAAACTTGCTCAAAAGTGATCACCAACATCATACTGTACAATACAAATCATTAACCTGGGACCGGTTTCGATGTTGTTGGGTCTCATCAGGCGCGTGTAAAAAAAGACGATAATAAAGTGTATGACGCACAATAGCTTTGTCATCGTGTGCAAAAAGATAATGCCATACAATACAGTAACAGCTATATCAAGGGGGTTTCATTTAAAGGCACACACACACATACATGATAAGGGCAAAAAGTCACATTGGCAAACTCATAGAGAAGTCGAATCATTATCAAGACTTTATCACTTTACAGAAATATTGAGGGTGCTGTAGTTGCTAGTTAGCAATTTTTAGGCATATCATTTACTAAAAGGGATCTGCCTACATCAAAACTAAGGTAAAATAGAAAGCCTGCTCAAAAATAATCACTAACATCATACTGCAACATACAACAAACTATTACAACATATCAATAACCACTCGCTTGATGAGATCCAATTAGGCCGAACCCGGGTTTGTACGTCTCTTTGCTCTCTAACATTTTTTACGGATATTTTTTCGGCTGGGATACTTATATAGTGTTGCACAGTTACCTTGTTGAGTGAATACTTAGGTTAGTTTGCAAAGCACGTGTAAAAACAGTTTTAAACGCTTTTGTCCACAAAAGCGTATACGCAGAAAAAACAAACAAAAATCTGTTGATGCTTCATAATTTTGGTTCGTGCTTTGTGGATTAAAATGGATGTTTGCACAACAGCATATACCGGAAGGCATGACATAAATATCTAACCGCATAAACATTTTCGAACAATAATGCATGATCTAAAAGGGTGCAAAACCGGACAAAACATACAAATTCGTTTCTACAAACATCCACGTTTAGGTATAAATGTGGATTTTAAAGTCTTGTTGTTGTTGTTTACCCAACCCCTTCCGAGGTATGGGGTCATGGCGGAAGACCATGGAGCCCCAGAAGCCGGGAAACTCCCCAGAGTCTGGACCAGAGGTCGTACAAAGACAGAGAGTCGCCAAAGAGTGAGCGGCGCAAAGAGTCCACAGCTGGACAGTGCACAATGAGATGAGAGGTGTCCTGGGACGGATATCCACAGGCGCTGCAGGAAGGATTCTCAATTCTTTCAATCCTAGAGAGATAAGAACTTAACAGTAGGCTGTGTCGGTTGCAGCGTAGACGAGAGAGAACACAGCGAACATGAAGAGGGAGCACAAGCTCCTCGGTGGAAATCGAGGGAACCTGCGTGTCGAAGAATTTAGATGAGACGGTACGCCTCCAATCCGAGAAAAGACAAGAGTGGACACGAGAGATAAGAGGAGAGAGACTACAAGGGATTGCAGAGGGTGCAAGCAGCGCTCCCCGTCTGGCAAGCTCGTCAGCCGTGTCGTTCCCCGGGAGAAACGAGTGTCCGGGGACCCATTGTAGCCTGGTAGAACA
Organism: Trididemnum clinides; assembly: GCA_963675345.1. NCBI lineage: Eukaryota > Metazoa > Chordata > Ascidiacea > Aplousobranchia > Didemnidae > Trididemnum > Trididemnum clinides. The sequence goes on along the minus strand of OY776299.1, from coordinate 32,563,029 downwards.
GGAGGAGAGAGAAGACAGTTCCTGCCAGATCTGCCACAGAGTTTCAGGTAAAAGGAAAGTCGGAGGAGAGGACAGAGTGGCGAGAACAGAACGAGAGTCAGATAGGAGGAGAACAAAAGAGAAATGGCAGGCATGTTGGTGCTGCCGAGACCAGCAAAGAGCGTGCAGAATGGCGCAGGCTCCAGCAGAAAAACTGGAACATACTGGGCCTGCTGAAAAGGAAAGAGTAGCCTCAGTGCCACAAGGAGAGCAGTTGGCAAGTACGCCAGAGCCGCCCTTGCCAAGAGGAGAAGGAACAGAGCCGTCTGTCCAGAGTACCAGATCATGAGGGGGGAGAGAGGGTCAAGGTGGGCGAGAGCTGCACCTTGGCGAGAGAGAGGAGGATCAGAGAGAGAGCATAAATAGGAAAGGGTGAACACCACAGCGAAGGAAGGTAGATTCCAAGGAGGAAAGGGAGGGCAAGCAAGAAGAGTCTCCCTAGGAAAAGTAGAAGGAGGTATGAGCAGGTGAGTGGACGCAAAAGCTCTCCAGGACGATCTGCAGAGTCTTGGTTTCACTCCAAGTCTAGTCAAACTGGAATAGGAAAGAAGGTTGGGAGACGAAGAGCTCGCTCATAAGATGGAAGAGTGAAATGAGTCAGAGTGACTCATAGGGGAGGTAGAGAAGCCTCGGAGAGGAGAAGAGGGGTAGGGGAAGACGAGAGGCAGCCGGTGATGGTGCGACTAGCCGCTCAGTAGAGGCGTTTCAATTTGGTGATATTGGTAACGCTTAAGAAAGGAAACCATCCGGGTTAAGCATAAGTGAGAAGGGGCCGAAGAAAGACTTTATACAGAAGAGAGAGAGACTCCTTAGAGGGACTCCAAGAGGAAGCAAAGATACAGCGTAAGGCCTGGAGACGTGGAAAAAACCTGGCCTTCAGCGAAGATAGACGTTTAGAAAAGAAAAAAGTGCGGTCGAAGGTGACCCCAAGAAAGGTAAGAGTTGGGTTGAAACGTAGGCTGGAGCTGAGCAAGAGGAGGTTGGGCTGGGGTTTAGCTTGGTGGGGATCCACTGAGAAAAAGCAAGCCTCACATTTGCTCGAATTGAAAGGAAGACACCAGTACTCCGACCAGCGCTCTAATCGAAACAGAGCTCCTTGTGTGGCCTCCACCGCAGTGGGGACCGAGGGGTAAGAGGACCAAATGGCTAGATCGTCAGCGTAAAGAGAGCAGCTGACGGAAGAAGGCAGAGAAGCCGGAAGATCATTGATGAAGAGAGAGAAAAGTACAGGGCCAAAAACGGATCCTTGACGGACTCGAAAGGAACGGCTTTTGTGATTTTGATAAACCACGGAATCGTGCCTATGAGAAAGGAAAGATTGAGTCCAATGTGCAATTTTAAAGTCTTCGCTAGATCTTTCTCACCGATTGTCATTACTGTTTGTACAGGCATGAATTTTTTTTTGGAACTTCTTTGTTACTTTTCGAGTTTGGAAACAGTTGTGTGATTGGAACGTTCAGGAATTACCGCTTCGGAAATGACCTTTACTAACCATGATACGTACTTTCGGTGTAGGGCTTAAATAGCGTTGCTTAAGTTGTAACGGAAGTATTGCTGCAGCGACAGCAGTGAGTAAAGCAGCAGCATAAAAAGAAGCTACCAGGAAAAGTAGTTGCCAACGCTTGTATTTTGATATTTTGGGGCAAGGAGAAAACATGATTTTTGAAGGAATTGTGTCGTAGCTTTATAACAAAGATAAATCCTCTTGCATATCCTACGAGTGTGTTCTGAGTTACATTTGTTTCTTTCATGCTCCCCAGAAATGCCAGCTGTACAGTGAACGGAAACAATAATCCAGCTCATACTTGTAGAGTGCGCAATTGACACCGACATTAAATTCTGATGGTGGTCTAATACAAGACACTCAAGCAATAAGAAAAGAGTTAATACTGTTGACAGTTTGTCTTTCAAATGTTATTTAAAGGCTAAAAATAATTGCAATTAACATTATCGTTTTTAATATGTCAACCACTACAACAATTCAAGATGAAAGTCAAACAAATTCGTGAGTATGGTAGATAAATTAGTGTCTGCTTCCTCTCCCATCCTCCGATCATCTTCATTTTTTAACTCCTCCCCTTAGTGCCAGGGATCTATCGGCATGTGAAAAAGTTTTAATTATGCTCTTATCTCTCAATTCAATGAAAACACAATATTTGTGTAAGTTTTAAATACGACATGGCATTGCTAATTTGATGCCTCATACTTTGAAGCGTGGTGTTTTGTAGCAGCCATTGTAGAATCTAAACGTCGGGTCGCTTCTTCCACATTTGCTGCGCAACCGCCAGAAGTAATAGCACAACAAAAAACCATAATACTTGGCCATTCGTGTTTTCCACCATCCATCATACCAAGCGGTTGATAGATCTCGGCTCTGCACGTCGCTGCATTCTTTTCTATTCAGAGCCGTAGCCAACAACAAATTTCGGGGGTAGAGAAAATTTTGTTTTTGATCAATTTTTTGGGCGGAAGGAAATATTTAATTGCCTCTTTGAGTACGCATAAGCATGCTTCTATTTTATAGCTCTAAATGAAAACGTTTATCTTACAAATTCACTTCACTGGACTGTAAAACAATCTCGTTCTTTGCAGAACTAATTCCTCCAATTGTATTGTCACTAATTACTCATATCACTTCGTCGGCATGAGTGCAAGTTTCGTCTCAGCTGTCGTTCATGTTTTTCTTTGTACCGCTTTCATCATTTATAGGTAAGTCTTTTCAGTATGTTCTTATATAAGAATGTGACCACCACAAGAAAACTTTATCAACACTTTCCTCTATTTTAGCTTGACTTCACTTTTGTTTGTTTTATAACATTTTCCTGAATCAGATGTAAAAGTTGGTTTTGCTTCAGCAGTAATTGTCAGGCCGCTTTCGCTTGGTCTTTTAAACAGACACGCAACATTTTTAGCTTTGCGACCGTTTGAAAAAAAATCGGTAGAGAGTGTATAAAATCCGTTTTTTAGCGACGTGTATTTTGAAAATGTTTATTGAAGCGTTGTATTTAGTTTTTTCAATTTTTATCCTCGAAAACAGGTTGGACTGAAACAAGCAGTATAACAAAAAACCCACAAATGCTACGTTATGACGTTACGCAGAGCCACTGATATATGGTGTGCTATGTCTACTCAGCACAGCTGCGAATGTGTCGAAAAAATTACAGCAAAAACTTTGAGCTTTTCCGAGGTGACGATTAGGTGCAGCGCTCGGTGGGGAGATTGTAAGCAGGTCTCTACCGACTTACAATGAAACTAGGGCTTCAATAAATCTACAATTTTGAAGAAACTTGAAACCACCCCAAACTTGTTACAACACCGCTTCTGCTTTGTGTGTGTGGTCGATGTTTGCTTCGTTACCTCGCCTTAAATCGCAAATTGAATCGTCAAACCACTAAATCATGAAGGTACACTACATAAAAGAACATGTTCTTTAAAAAAGTCTTGGTTTTGTCAAAAAATTGCCTTTTCTTAAAAAAAAAGAACGAGTCATTAAAACTAACCCACATTTCTCGTTGTCGCATGTATTATTTAGGTCAAGTTTTTGGGCGGCTGCGTCATGCAGCAACGCAGCGATACTTCTGAGGTCAGAACACAGAAAATGAAACAAGGAAATTAATACTGTATGTCGGATATTAAAAGATGAAAATAACTGGACGCTGCTTGCTAAACATACATTTTGTTGTTGCTTCCGCAAATACGAAACTTGATTTTTGGTGTTGGCAATGAGATGCTACTATCGTTGTCATGTCATATGTAGTCAGTTAATGGTATGGAGCTATTTGTAAAAGCACTTAAGCCCGACTGTTACGTGGATAGTCCCAAAATGCCAACACAAACCAGTACCACCCAACTTACACTCATAGAATTCACTTGGTTCTAGCTTAAGGCCGGGTTTAGATCTTGCCACCAGCTAATAATTTATCTATCTCATTGTGTACAGAGGTGACGACTGATGATGCGATGGTTTTAAGTTATGGTCTTCAAACTAAGGGTCGCGACCTCAAATTGGGTCGCCTGTAAATTTCTGGGAGTAGCCTGTGGTTTTAATAACCTTGATTTCCAAAACCAGGCCTTAAATATTGTTTTTAGATAAAAAAGCTGTGGTCAAGATCGCGAATACTTACAGACTATGATTTTTGTTAAAGTTGGGTCGCCTCTAAAGATAAATAAAGATAACTGATTGTAAGACAAGGCTGACTAAGCCAAATTCAAATCATTGATTGTCGAGGCTTTTTATTCAGCACGGTGAAAGCAACCATTGCTGTTTCTTTTATTCTGCATGGCAATCCAATAGCAGTGGCAATTCCTAATGGCAGTCCGCCTTGTCGGTAGTGTATTTACCACAGATCAGAAATTGTCTCCCGTTTTCTTGCTCGTTTAGAAAGCCTTCATGCTTGTGCTAGCTGGGTTGTAACAGAAAAGAAGCAGAAATCTATTTAACAGAATATAAAAGAGCCAAAATTTGAGCAATAATTCTGTGTACTTGATGTTTCTCAAAAACTTGCAGCATCTTCCACAAGAAAAAATATTTTACAACTTACTACTCCACTTTTCCAGCTTATTTTCAAAAAGCAGCTTTTCTCGTGATAAAGCAGTTAAGCGTATTGCAAAAAATACTCAAGTAAACAAAATAATCGCCAAAATATTGCCTTTATTGGTTTTGTTAAAAGTTTTTAAGTAAATTTAACCTATTTGATTCTGCTTTGATAATGTTTTAGGCAAAAGTTGAGACGGAGCGTGGTGGACCTATACGCAACGAACGTCGTCTTCGCAAACGCGTGCATGATAATGGTGTCGGCTATTTTAGGATTCCTTAATTACTTCGGTGACAACCGCGTTACAAATTCCGGTGGTATTCAGCCGATCCATTATTTCTGGTTTTTGTTGAACCATCTTATGTTTGCAATGTTTGTGGGTGAGTGATTATGAAAATTCACTGGGGATAGCGTGACAACACCGTCCTAATCAATGTTATTTAATTGCTTTCATTTTTCGTTATCTTTTTGCTCCTTGGGAGGTCCTGGTTATGCAAGCTAGTATGCAGAAAGCACTCTGCGAATAAGCTAAAATAAAATGGAATATATGCTACATTTTTGGTGGTGGCTACAGCTATTTTTGTTTTGAACTAACCAGCTCTGCTGGCGTCGCCCGACATAGCCCCCATCAGTAATGTCGAGGTTAACAATATCGGCTCAGCCAGCCAAAGTGGCTTCACCCAGTGGATAATTGTAAAAACAATAATTAAAGCTGATGTTTTGACTTTGCCGAATTTCGTTCCGAAACTACCCAATCGTTTTTTGAAATGCAATTGGCAAAAAACATCAAGGGGCTGCGTATAGACTCTACATGTTTCCCAAGTTTCCCCAGCTCTTGGCAATGTCTTAGTTGCCCTGTTTTCACCATAGAGCCGCCCTTAATACACTTAATAAATATTTATCGGTTCAATTCATTTTGTGCTTGAATTGAAAGCATATCAAAGTTGTGGAAGGCCACCAAAGTAATTGACATGTATTTCCAGGATTAAGCCATTAAATGTTTGGCCTACTATGAACGACTTTTTCGTAACTGTATGGGTATTTGTATGCGCTACTGCCTGTAGCTGCAGGCATGTTGCGTGGTCCTCGCCTAAACGCAGCCAGGCAAAGAGTAAACTAATACGAATTCAAACACTCGAGGTTCAGTAATTACAACAGCAGCGCCCCCACCAGTAATGTCAGGTTCAAGAATATCGGTTTAGCCAGTTTCAACCAATTGATATTTGTAAGAACAGTAATAGAACGTTAATGTATGGTTGACATGGCCAGTTCTTGTTCTAAAATTAACAACACTGTTTTTAAAGGAAATCGATTAAGGCTGAAATACATTACAAGGGTCCCGCGCAGCCGCCATATTTCTCCAAAAGTTTCTGGAGTTTCTGGCACGTCTTGTTTTCTCTGTTTGGTTTTTAGGGAGTGGACTTACTCACAATTGAAATAGCCAACAATTTGAAAAAGTTTTATTTGTTCATTTGATGAAGTGTATAGAAGCATAACTTCAAAGTTGTGGGGTAGAAGAGGCACCAAGGTGATTGATATATATATTTTCAGGAATAGCCTATTAAATATTAAGACCACTATTTACGACTTTTTAGTAACTGTATGACTATTTGTACAACCTTAACTCTCTGGCTGCACGCATGTTGCTTGGTCCTAGCATAAACGCTGCCAGGGAAAGAGCAAGCTAACCCGAAGTCATTTACCTGCAGTTAACTAATAACAATATCAGCACCCTCATTAGCAATGTCGAGGTTTGGAATATCAAATTAGTCGGCCGCGTAAACATTTAGATGAGATGTGGCTCGACACTAGTATTTTGTTGCAAAAGATAAAGTAGAACCATCTTTACCTACATGTTTTTGTAGGGGATCACCAATTTGTTTGTTTGGAGTAGGCTACATTTAAAAATGTACAGAGACTTCATTTTTGGATAATCTTTTTTGAAATTTAGACAGATAATGTCATAGAGCCATGCTTTGACGAAGAACAGTGAAAATGTACCTAAGAACTGAGTTTTTGTAAGGATTTTGTAATACAGTGCGAATGCTAGGCCTCCAAATTTAGTCTTCGAAAAATTGTTCTCCAAAAGAAAAAAATCTTTTTAGTTGAAATGCTGCCATGAAGTGCATTACTATACATGTAAGAACTGAGTTGTTCTACAAATTGCTATTTTCTGAAGTTTAGTCATTAAAATTTTTAGTGTTTTTAATCGGTTGGCTACATTTCAAAATTTTGCAATTCTTCACGTTTTGATAAATCTTTTTGAAAATTCAGATAGATAATGCCAAAGAACCATGCTTGCTAGGAAAAATAGCAAACATGCGCTAAAGAACCAAATGTACCTTCCTATGCTACCAGGTAACTCAGTTGGTTAAACACTGTCTTGATTTATACTGTTATTCTGGCTACCAGGTGTTTTTGATAAAGTCATTTTATTTAGCTCTTCTGGTAATGATAACGTTTATTCAAGTTCATACAAGTTCTTACCGAGCATGCAAAAAACTTCAATATCCGTCAACGTTTCGGACAGCTATAAGCTGTTCTTCATCAGGACTAATAATAAACGAAAGCACAAGTGAGGCAATATAAATAGTGTTCTACGCAATCGAAAGAAAAAAGGCAAAACAAAAAGTTTATAAGAGAATAATAAACAACTGTAGATTACGTCATTTATCCGTAGCTTTATACAGGGGGGGTGCAAAAGTAGGTATACAGTGATAAAAATAGTTAACACGTACATTATTGGCAGCATTTATTATACAAAAAACGAATGTTGCACAACATGTAATAAGAAACATACGCAATAAGAAGTTCTAATCCCTCAGGTACTCTAATTGCTTGCCGTCAGCGATCACACACTCTTCTATTTGAGAACGAACACTCATGCACGCTCTAAAACAAAGGTCTTTACCAGCATCAATTTCCTGACAAGCCTTCAAAATGAACTGAATCATGTCTTCAACAGTACGGGGCTTGCGTGCAAAAACCTTATCCTTTATGGTTCCCCAAAAAGAAGTTCATAGAAGTTAAACCTGGCAAGCGCGGGATCAGTAAATAGCACCTCGTCGTATAATCCATCAGTTGGAAAATATTAAGTCAAGCAGTGCATGCACAGTGCGCGCAAAATGAAGTGGGGCTCCATCTTGCTAAAAACAAAACCTGCATTTTAATTAAACGAAATGACTAAAACTAGATGGATTTTTATTTTAAGAAATGTTGCTTTCACTTCTATATAATATGCCACTAATTTCACTGATGTGGTACAACTGTATACCTACTTTTGCATCCCCCTGTATATCGAAAACCAAAAGTTTTCGCCAGATTTTTTTCCCGCAACTAAATTAATTGGAGATTTAAATTTTAAACTCTTAGGCAAAATATCTTTTCGTAAGCATGAATGATTAAAGTAAAGATGGCCTCTGTGTCTCGCTATCCTTTCACCTTGGAACATGTCTTGATTCTCAATATGCTTGAATGAAAATATATAGGTTTCTGATCGGCGCGAAAAACTGTGACGCCATCATTTTAAACAAGAATTTAACGAGTTTTATAGCTGAATTTAAAAAATACTGTAGAATTTTAGAAGTTAAACATTTTGCTGTGACTTACACACTCACAGATGAACCCTTTTATGTAAAGACTGTCTCGCCATGCGTTTGGTGGAAGGAACTTTAAGATACAGTTTACAGTGTACGGCCTAAATGTCTTTTTCCCAACCCCGGTTTATTTTCAAGCAAATGTGTTTCCTCTAGGTACGATTTTACATATTAATAACCAATGGTTTTATTTTGATTTCGCTTAAATTTGTGGATTTTACAAAATGTAATTATGGTCTTAATACCGACCACCCCACGTATATTCAAGGTTGTTCTCACGTACATAGAGCCAGTTATTTCACAAATGCTTATACAATTCTTTCCCTACGTAGCTCTTCCCTAGGAGGGAGAAAATTAATCAAAGCTATAGGTAAACGCCAAAGTGTCGGCATAACATGGATTAACGCCAAAGTTTATGATAGGTTTGCCTACAAACATCGTTTTTGTAATTGTCTCGCAAAGCCCCCGGCCGCGGTTACGCTTTTTGTCTCGACGAAGGATCAGTCAGGGAGGGACGATAAGAGGCCAAGCCTGACCCTCAATCAGTACGGTCACGAAGTTTGGACCCGAATCTAGCACTTACAGCTCATTCATTACATTTTCACGATGTGATGAACTATTTTTTGCAATTATATTTGTTCCGCTGTATAATGCATTTGTTTTTCGTGTTTTGATTCGAATGAAACCAATTGTCAAACTGAGTTCTTTACTCAGTTCACGTTATTTATGATCAATCATTGTTTGGTAATAAACGCAATTTGTCTGCAGTCTAAGATACGTCATTTCGCAATTATTTTTTACAAATCCAGCTAAATAGACAGTGGTAGAGCTGCGTTGTCAGATGATATTAAGTAATGAACAGGATACCCAAAAGTTAAATTGCCGTGTAATAAAGCTTTATATTTAGTTGCACAGAATCTGTAAATTATATAAGTCAAATTTGTGCTTACGTAAGTGCTATAAAAACCAGATAGAGTGTCACATTTGCCAGAAAGTTTGTGGTATTTGTTAATTTATGATTGTAGGCTGTTTCCATCAAGGCAAAGCTCCCCGTCTTTTGTAGAATAAAAGAGTTCCTGTACAGCAAATGTGTGCAACCTGAGGTCAGTATCATAAAATTTTGCAACCGATGCAAGAATGAAGAATGTCATATGTGGCCTCGTTCATAGATTAAATTTTATATTGCACCTTTGAAATTTAGTCCTTTTGGGGACGACCTTATAAGTTGATCTCTCAAATAAAAGTGTCACAGCTTTTCGAAACAAAAATTGAAAAAAAGTCTTTGTGAAACAATATGATTTCCAAAAAACAATCTGCAACTTTGTTTAGTTACAGTAATTAGCAAAAGAGCCACCTTCTAAACGTTGCTCAAAATAAAAGATTAATTCTGTCTGTCAGCTTCACATACAGTGTGGTCCTACGTCAATGTTTACTTTACAAACTCTAATTGGCTCGTGGAATCTTCCACTCTTGCAAAATGGGCCAGTTTGCTAAAAATGCTCCACACCTCGCTGGTTTACACATTTAACCTGTTTTGATAATTACGCGATTTTTGTCTGGAAACAAGCTAAGTAACCTACATCTGCTGCGCTAGTTTTTCTTTGTACCGCTTGATACATTGCGTCATGCCTTTGGCTTGGCGCGTATGATTACATAACTCTGCTATTTACTCACGTGGAACCTGTTTACGCACACTCTTCTGATTTGACGCGGTGCTGTAGTAGTGGTTAGGTAGTCATCATCTAGTCCGTAGATATTGGTTCATTTCACTAGTTTGGTCATACCAGAAACTTTGAAGTGGTATTTACAGATCTCATTTTCTTTTAGATGCTATTTAATAAAAGTTTTTTAGAGGATCAAAAATAAACCAAGAAAAATAAATATTCGGTCGTGATTAATATATGTCCTGGCACTTCTTCTTCGAGTCCGTTTGAGCTAGATTAAGTTGCACCAAGCCGTTGCGATTTTTTGTCATTGCTGTTACATTGTAACAGGTCATCCATGGTGCAGGTTGTTCCAGTTTTTTCGCAAGTTAACAAATGGTTCATGGTTTGATTTTCTTTTCCACACTGGCTGGTGGTATCAGTGCCGGAGGGTAAGTAGCCCCGCTTCAGTAGAAGAGATTTGGTCTTGCCTACACCTGATCTTAAACGGTTGAGACAACGCCATTTGTTCCATTGTAACTTGTATCCTGGGGGGAGAGATTCTTGAACTGGGAAATTTTGGAGCTTATGTTGATCTGGAATATTGTCTGTGTAGCTCTGCCATAGGTTCTGTGTTTTGAGTTGGTGCGTGGTGTGCTTGTCGAGAGGAGGAACAGTTCTTAAAAAACTCTTTCTAGATTTTAGTCTGGATGGGGCGGCTGTCAATCCGTACATGGGAATGGGATGTCGTTGGTCCAAATTACATTTTTGTCGTTCAGATTGGCTGGATGCTTCACGGCGAATGCTGGGGGTGGCGATTCTTGCCAAGCTGTACACCTTGTTAAGGGGGTCGGTTTAAGGCATCCTGTAATTCGTCGGCATGTATCATTCAGAGCTGAGTCGATTTTTGCTGCATGAGCTGATCTCTCCCACACTGGGCACGCGTATTCAGCTTTAGAAAAGCACAGTGCTCAAGCAGTTGTGCGCAAAGTATAAGGGAATTTGCTAATTTGGAAAGCAGAGCACTTCTTGATTGAATTTTAGCCGTTAGTTTTCTTGTGTGTTTTTTGAAGGAGAGGGTTCTATCCATTGTGACGCCCGAATATACGGGATGTTTGTCGTGCGAGATTGGTGTTCCATTCCATATTACGTTCATTTTGCGAGTAGCATGATGGTTGCGTACCGTATTTTCCGGGGTATAAGTCTATTCGGGAGATAAGTCGACCTAAATTTCTGGGCCTAAAAACTAGAATTTGAAGCTATGCTCGCCGTATAAGTTGACCCCCTTTCTTCTAGACTAACAGTATTTCAAGATTTACCGTATTATTGCAGGTATTTTCAAGTAAGGAGTTGCTAAATATTGTTTTTAAATTTTTTAACAACTATGGCTCCTGCAAGAAAACGAATGAAGTACGATGCTGGTTTTAAACTGAAGGTGGTCGAATTTGATAAGAAGACGGATAACTGTGCAGCAGCAAGAGAATTCACCATCAGCGAGAAACTCGTGAGAGACTGGAGGAAAGCCGAGGTAGAACTACGAAAGATGCCCAAGGCGAAATGTGCAAGACGAGGTGGCAAAGCACACTGGCCAGAGCTGGAAGACGAAGTGACAGATTGGGTCATGGAAAATCGCAAAAAATGGTTTCCCTGTAACCCGTAATGCCATCGTCATTTACCTATGCACTGAAGTGGGCCAAAAAAAAATCCAGAAAAGAGTCAGAACTTCAAAGCCACAAACAGATGATGTGCCAGGTTCATGGAGAAGAAGGACCTTGTGATGCGTCAGAAGACAAAGATCGCACAAAAACTCCCTGCAGAACTGGACGAAAAAGTCATAAGTTTCCAGCGCTATGTAATTAAGAAGAGAGTAGAGCACCAGTACGCCTTGGCCAACATAGGAAACATGGACGAGACGCCGATGAACTTTGATATGCCGCCAAATCGAACAGTTAACAGTAAAGGATCCAAGACTGTGCTGATAAAAACAACGGGCCACAAGAAAACAAGATTTACAGTCGTCCTAGCATGCATGGCAGATGGGACCAAGCTCAGGCCCATGGTGGTATTCAAGAGGAAGACAATGCCGAAACTAAAATTCCCCGCTGGTGTTATCGTACACGTGCATCCAAAGGGCTGGATGGATGAAGACGGCGTGAAGTTATGGACTGACAAAGTCTGGAAGAAACGACCGGGAGGTCTTATGAAAATGAAGAGTTTGCTGGTGTGGAATATGTTCAAGGCCCACGTTACTGTAAAGTCGATGGACCACGTGAAGCGCACGAATACAGATTTAGCCGTCATTCCAGGTGGTTTGACATCTGTTGTTCAACCGTTAGATGTTTGCCTGAATAAACCATTCAAGGACTTGATTCGTCAGTATTGGAGTGCATGGATTATAGATGGAGAGAAAACCTTCACCAAGGGTGGAAATATGCGTGCACCCCCCTTGGATTTATTGTGTGAGTGGGTAGTTCACGCTTGGGCAGCCATCGATGCAAAAATTGTGGAAAATTCTTTTCTGAAGTGCGGCATTTCGAATTCGTTGGACGGAGAGGAGGACGACTGGTTATGGAAAGATATGGATGCCGAGGACGATACCGCTGACGCCGAAGAAGAATGGGAACCACACAATGATGTGCTGACGGGACTTACAGATGCGGAAACGTTAGAACTGTTTAAATCGGACGATGAGGAAGATGAATTCGATAGATTTTAATTGTAGTGTAAATATGCAGTGTATATGTATAAATATTTCTCAATAAAAATAATTTTTCAATGTACCCTGAAAGTCTACTCGGCATATAAGTCGACCCTGATATTTAAACAAAAATTTTAGGGGTCAACAATTCGACTTATACCCCTGAAAATATGGTAGGTGAAATAGACAGGATTGTGTTTTTGCCAGATTGCTTTTTAATCAGTTGTTTTGGTAGTATAAGGTTAAGATTGGTAGTGCCTTTCGAAGATGCTATTCAACCATTTCAAAAGATTTGTTTATGGGCGGTGAGGCAAAGGTCATCTGCATAGAGAAATCTTTTGTACTTTGTGGTAGAGGTTGGTCATTTGTGTAGATGTTAAAGAGTAGTGATGCTAGAACACTACCCTGGGATAGGCCATTTTTTTGGTTTCTCCATTTACTTCTTTTACCATTTAGGATAACATAGAAACGTCGATTGCTAAGCATAGTTTGTGTGAATTTAGTCAGAGATGAATCTTTTGTTGTCTCTAAAAGTTTATGTAGAAGTTTTCGATTATTTATAGTGTCATAGGCAGCACTGAAGTCTACAAAATGGCACCAGTCACCATTCCTTTCTCAAAGCCGTCTTTAATGTGTTGTGTGAGCTTTAATATTTGACCTGTGCAGGATCGACCTGGTCGAAAGCCAGCCTGCTCAGGTATTAGTTTTTCATCAATAATAAGCCGGAGGCGATTAAGGATCATTCGTTCCAGGAGCTTGTAGGTGTGACATAGCAAAGAAATTGATCGAAAATTTTTGAGTTCTTGGGGTTTCTTGCCAGGTTTTAAAATGGCTATAGTTTTTGCTTTACGCCACACTTTTGGGATGTTGTTTTATCTAATTCAAGCGTGATACATTTTTAGAAGCCATTTTCTGCAATTAGGTCCGAGCTGTTTGAGGAGTTCAATGTTTATATCATCTATTCCAGCGGCTTTGCCATTCACAAGTGTTTTAATTGCTTCATCCAGTTCATGTAAGTTAAATTCTTCAGACAGAAAAGATTTGTGTTTGTCTGTGTTATAATTGGAGTATGGTATTTCGATTTTTGATTGTTTCTTCATTACTTGTGTTTTGCCATTCTTGATAAGTACATGGGCCACTTGGTTTGCAGTTACTTCGCATTGAAAGCTTGGTTTGGTTGGGTCATTGGTGATTTTGCGGATGTCATGCCATGCCTTTCTACTGTTTTGAGTTAAATCGGTTGACTCCACAAAGTGTATCCATGTTTCCTGTTGTATAGCTGCGAGTTGTACCATGATTGATTCACCAAGTTCGATGGTGTCTTCACTGAAGGGGTTTTCTTTGAATTTATTCTGGTATTTATCATACAGAAGCTTTGTTTCTTTTGTTAAACCAGGTATAGAATCTATTCGACCGCCACGAGGTATATATTTCCGAGCTGATTTCTTTAATAATTTGACAAATTTGTCATAGTTTTCAGGTCTTGGTTTTAATCTTGAGATTAGACTGTCACTTTCAACTTTGAAGCCTTTCCAGTTCGCCTTTCTAAAATTAAATCGACGCTTGAAGTACGTGTTTTGGGGGGATATCATAGGGTGAGATTTCGACTGCAATAAGACGATGCTGTGAGCGAGGAACGACATCCAAGGTGATTTTGTTGCAGTTGGGAAGCAATTTCTTGACTAGCAAACAAGAGATCGGGGTTGTAGCTACGCTTATGCCTTTGATGTTAAACGAAGACGGTTGTTTAGGATCATGGATCAGTTCCAGATTGTTAACATCCATCCAACTTTCCACTGCTTTTCCATTTTCATTTGTTTCATCATAACCCCAGATTGTGTTGTGGCTATTAAAGTCACCCATTATGATTTCAATAGATTGATGACAAAGGGGGTCTTTGTATGTAAAAGGCGTATTAGGTGTTTTATATATACTTGTCACAGTATGACCTTCCTGGTTGATGGAAAGGATTTCTATGTTGTTGTCACTGTAAATATTGGTGTTATTGACATCTAAGCCAGGTTTCACATAGATTGCACTTCCATATTGATCATGGGGTCTTTCTACAATGAGGTTCATTCCTGGAATTTTGGGTCGGTTTCTGGTCGGTTCTCTGTGGGTTTCTTGTAACAGTAGGACTCCACAGTTGTTTACTCTGCACAGCGACGAGAGAATATCAGCTTTCTCTATCGAGAACCCCTCTGTATTGAAGGAGATCAGAGTGGTCAGCCCTGATAAGGACTCGTGTGTTTGGCCATTTATCCATTTATCGTTAGGTGGGGAATGTACATCATCCATACCTTGTTTTAGAGGTTTCACTTTGGTCTCGGGTTAGTCTCAAACGGTGAGTGACAGATTCTGCTATCCTCAAAAGGACATTGCCCGAGGGTCAGCACGCGGAGTTATCTGTCGTAACCCTCGTCCTGGCGCTAAAGACACCGCAGTTGAAAATTTTCAAAACGCAGCATAATATTTCATTTCGTAGAAGCGATAACCAGTGAAAGAAGCGTCACAAAAGCATTTGTCGAAATAGTTTTTCAAAGCTGTGATATAATGCAGTTACAAGCTAAAGCTGAAATATCGTTGCAACCCACCATTTCATACAAAATAAAATACATTAAAAATTGTGATCACTACTGTACATATGGCAACTTGTAACTTTTTTTCAGGTTCAGGCAGGTTCCAAAGTACGGTGCTTAAAGCCGAATTTTAATATGGTTTGAGCTGCATGCAGGAGTTTTATAATGCAACTTTTGTTTTTTAAACACAAGTTTTACCATACATTATGTTGCAATCCATCGGGGATGCAATTGTAAGTGGATATTTGAGCTTGAAGCATAGAAGTCAAATTGAAATATGCAAAAATTCCAACTGGCAATTTTCCGGCAAAAACTGATAAGATTTTGAAATGTTTTTGCAGGTCATATGTTTGACCTCTGCCACACAACCAATTTTCTAAAAATTTACAGAATAGCTCTCATTGTGGTGTTAATCTCCAAGGAATAAACTTTTTACCTTTGATCTAACACAAAATTCCAACTTTTGTTGTTAAATCTTCAAAAAGTAAAACAATTTTTACCCCAATTTTTCCGAAAACATGCTATTTCGGGTTTTCTCACTGGTGTTTTTGCCAAATACGTTACTCAAAGAAATTCCAAGGCTCTACTTGAATTCACAAGATTGCTTTCAACAATCCCAAGTTTCTCCCAACACATTTTTCGAAAAAATTCAGAGAAAATCTCAAGTGGCCTTGCAAATGGCCAAAATTGGCAACTATGAGTTGAAGACGTTTTTTATTTTTCATTTTTGCAGATCAACTATTTAAAAGCAAATATTTTGTCTATTTGCTCTGCAAACAGTCACGAAGATCAGTTTTTAGAAAATTAGCCATGAGAAAGAGATTGTTTGTGCCGGTTTGTTTAGTAGCTCAATACTGTGCTTTAACATGCATGCGAAAAAGCGCAACTTTCGTGAAAAATAATTGCATCTTTATCAATATTTTTATTGCTGCAAAAATTTGCCTGATTGATGACGTTTGTTTTTAACACTCAAAGATTCTACAGCTATTCGATTAGCTATTGGAATCTTTGCTACGATTCAAAATAAATTTAAAGTTTTATTGGTGCAAATAGAGCCGACGTCTCCAGCAGGGTCCCCATCAGTAACGTCGAAGTTAGCAATATCGGTTTACCCGGCCAAGCCGGCTTTACCCACTGGATAGTTGTGAAAATAGTAACAAGATGTTAATGTCTCATTACATTGCTCAAATTCGCTTTGAAACAAAACTCTTTGATTTTGGAAACGCAATCATTTAAAAAAACATAATCTGGGATTTCGCGTAGCCACTACCTGTCTTCCAGGTTTCTCGAGCCCCTAGCAGTGTCGTAATTACCCTATTTTCAACATAGGCGTCCTTAAGCGTGACAAACGTTTATCCCTTGAATTATACAAGTGCTTGAATGCCCCCTGAAAGTTTAGGAAGGACGCCAAGACGATTGATCGACATTTTTATGATTACGCTATTAAATATTGGGCCCTCTATTTACGACTTTTTCGTAACTGTATGGGTATTTGTATGAGCTAACGCCTCGGGCTGCGGGCATGTTGCTTGGTCCTGGCATAAACGCAGTAAGGGAAGAGCCACTAGCCCAAAATGAAACACTCCCACTTGAGTTATTACAATAGCAGGGCCCCCATTAACAACGTCGAGGTAAACAATATCATATCAGCCGGCTACGTCGGCTCCACTCAATTGCAAAGAAAATTGCTTCAACATTTTGAATATATGTTGTTTGTCACAATTATTTTGTTGCAAAAGACAAACAGGAACACCTTTACCCGCCTCGTTTTGTAGGGGTGTCACCAACTAAAATGTTTAGAGACTTGTTACCTTCAACAAGGCTTTGTCTTATTGGCGAACGTCCTGAAACACCGTTTTCAATCAAGTATGGTTTAAGCATATTTTCTTGTGGAGAAACTGTTCCAAACTTTATCCAATCTTCTCTTCTCATCAGAATCAGTAAAATTATTACAAATTATATTGAGAAATTACCAAAACACGATTTAAAAGTGATGCAAAAACAAAATATTAGGATGTGCCAGCCAAATTCAATTGTCAAACATCGATCTTATAACGAGTCCAATTCAGTAAATACGAAATCTATAAAGGCGAGAGCAGAGAATGTCGCAAAAAACGAGATTTACCTAGGGTGGCCATACGTCCCGTTTTCGCCGGGACAGTCCCGTTTTTAGGCCTTGGTCCCGGTGTCCCGCCCAGTTTACCACTTTGTCCCGGAATTTTCTTTTCAAAGTATGCTTTTGTTAATATGTCGACTAAACAAACGAGCTATTTGTTATATTAACCTGGAAGGCACAAATTCCTAGCTTTGTGACATCACAGATTGAGTATCTGCAGAGAGGTTAGAATTTCTTTGCCGGAGTTGCACGATGGTTGGAATGTAAGGTTTGGCAGAAACTGAGAAAAACAGCGTAGACTTAACGAGAAGGTACCACCTTGTAATCACTCTAGCCCAGTGTTTCCCAACCTGTGGTCAATGGACCACCTGGTGGTCCATGCAGGTTCTCAAGTGGTCCACGAGAGGTCCTTCCATAAAAAACAATATACTGTATTTGCCATTAAAAGTTTCGCATTTTTGTTAATTCTCAATAATTGATGATGTGATAATAAGCACTGTTGTATTTCGTTTTATAGGCATGCTGGTACAGTCAAGGTTAGTTGCCAGATAGGGTCAGAGCTTGTGAATTAGGAAAGATTGTTAATGATCGATTAAATTTGAATTCTAGTAGTATTTTATATACTTTGTATATAATTTGTTTCCGATTTTATTTAGAACAAATGTAAGCTAAATCACTGATTTTCGTACTACCCTGATATGTCGAAACGAAAGTGGAATAAAAATTACGTTGCATTTGGCTTCATCAAAAACATTGGAAAAGATGGGACAGAGAAGGCGCAATGCATCCTTTGCGATCAGGTTCTTACAAACTCGAGTTTGCAGCCTTCCAAACTAAAAATACATTTTGCGACACATGGTGGATCAGCAGCTTATGATATTAAAGCCCTGGAAACAAAGCGAGCCCGCTACGATTAAAAAAGTACTCTCCCTCAATTGCACAAAACAACAACAACCATGCAAAAGCCGATGTTGATGGCGTCGTATAGAGCTGCTTACTTGATTGCGAAGAGCAAAAAGCACACAACATTGGAGAGAACCTTATCAAACCTTGCCTCGTGGAGATGGCAGATAGTCTGTTGGGAAACGAAGCAGCGAGGAAACTAAGTAAGATCTCCACGTCAGATAATACTGTAAAAAGGCGTATCGAGGACATGAGTAACGACATTTTGTCTCAAATTGTACATGGTATAAAGAAGAGTAATTTCCCAATAGCCTTGCAGTTGGACGAGTCTACTGACGTTGCATGTGTGAGTCAACTGTTGGTATTTGTACGCTACGGGCAAAAAGCAAGAACAAAACTTGGGCTGAAGGAAGAATTTCTGTTTTGTGAGAGTCTCCAAACTACAGCTACCGCGTCAGACGTCATGAATTTAATAAAAGCCTTTTTTGAAAAACATGATATTTCTCTTGAGAAAATCGGGTTTGTGTGCATTGACGGGGCACCGGCTATGCTTGGCTGTAAATCGGGGTTTGTGACACTGTTAAAAGAGATGAATCCGAACTTAGTCATAATCCACAGCATATTGCACCGATATGCATTGATGAGCAAAACATTGCCCGACAACTAGATAGAAGTGATGGACTCTGCAGTTCATATCGTAAATTTTATCCGAGGGAGAGCGACAAATCACAGACTATTCAAGCGCTTATGCGAAGAGATTGGAACTGAGCATACTGTTCTACTTTTTCATACTAATGTACGATGACTGAGTCGGATGACTGAGTCGGGGGAATGCCAACCGATTATTTGAACTACGATATAAAGTGCTCACGTTTCTGAAAAATCGTGAAAAGAAACCAGTTTATGCCACCAATTTGGAATCTTCTCGATTTTTGCTTCGCTTGGCATATCTTGCAGATATTTTCTCAGCCCTGAATGACTTGTGCATCTCACTTCAAGGAGAGGAACGGACGTCATTTCATCAATGGAAAAAATTACAGCGTTCAAGTGGAAACTTACTTTGTGGTTAAAGCGAGTTTCAAAGGGTAGTTTTGATCACTTTCCTAAATTCAATGAGCTCAGAGAAAGCATGGAAGTGGATAAAAATGTGCTGAGCGACATTGAAAATCATTTGATATCGCAAAATCAAAATTTGATTCTATTTCTCCTGCTGAAAAGGTTGCCCCGTCATGGGTTCAAAATCCATTCTTGGTCAATGTTAATGAGGTGGAGGAGAAACTCCAAGAAGAAATTCTCAATCTGAAGGCATCTGGGGCTGCGGAGATGATGTTCACCATAAACAATCTGACTGAATTTTGGCTGTCACAGACTGAAGCTTTTAGAAATCTCAGCAGGATTGCTATGAACCTTCTCCTGCTCTTTTCCACTACATACTTGTACGAACAAGGATTCTCCACGCTGATGCACATGAAAACCAAGGAGCGTAACCGCTTGAAATCAGTCGATAATTAAACGAAAGTGTGTCTCTCAGGCATCTTTCCTCGCTTTGAATTGTTAGTTGAAAACCAGCAGATGCAGGAGAGTCATTAAACATTGTTTGGTAGTGGTGATTTGTGATGTTTAGAATAAATCGTGTTGTATATATAATAAAGTCCAATATTAATAACTCTTTTAAATATTATAACTTATGTGGGAAGATCAGAAATAGTGGTCCAAGGTGATGCAGATTATTTTTGAGTGGTCCACGGGCTCAAAAAGGTTGGGAACCACTGCTCTAGCCGAACCAGCTTCCGATAAATAGTAAGTTGTTATATATCCTGTCAACTTTCTTTTATGAGATAATGTCAGATGCTAAGTGGCTAACAAAATGTCGATATTTCTATTTTCTAGTTTAATTTTTGGGTCTTGCTTTTTTCATTTACTGTTCGTTAGAATTCACAATATTTGATTTGACAGAGGTCGATGTAACCGCGTTACCTATGTTTTGAAGAGAAATTTCAGTTAGTGTCAGAGAAACAGTAACTAGAATAATTTTTAATTTTTAGGATTACCATTAGACATAATGTCCAAAAGAAGATGTAAGTTCACAGATGAGCTGAAGCGAGAATTTCCTTATCTGAAAGACGCTGGAAATGGTAACGTGCTGTGCAATCGATGTGGCTCTGTATTTTCAATAGCCGATGGTGGACGTGCAGACGTCAATAACCATTTAGGAAGTAAAAAGCACGAAGTCTCTGTTGAAGCAGCTGCATCCTCATCTCAAGTGACTTTGTTTTTCAAAAATATTGGCTCCGATGCTGTTCTAGCTTTAGCTGCTAAAGAAGCAACTTTTGCTTATCACACTGCTACTCACGGGCAAAGTTTCAGATGTTCTGATTGTACTTCCAAGTTGATCTCAAAACTGTTTGAACCTAAACTCTTGTCAGGGAAAACTAAACGTGAAGCTATAGTTGTTAACGTCAATTCCCGGTGTGTACTGATAAACTTCACCGAGAGTTAGATCGAATCAATTTTGTCAATATGACAATTGATGCTTCGAACACGAAAGAAGTGAAACTTGTTCCGATTATGATTCGCTACTTTTTACCAGAAAGTGGCGTTGAGGTAAAGCTTTTGCAATTTATATCATTTCCCAGAGAAACAGCTGAAATATTAAGCAAATACCTGCTTTCAGTTCTAGACCAAACAAAACTTAAGGATAAATTGATTGGATTTTGTGCGGACAATTGCAAAACTAACTTTGGCGATATTAAAGAGGAGGACAAAATAAGGTATTCTATAAGGATAATCCTAAACAAGAAGGTCTTGTTTAACACTATCCTTGAACAACATTAAGGATAATGTTAAACAAGACCTTGTAGGCATCAGATGTACGATTCACATCGTGCACAACTGTTTTCAGCATGCTGTGGATACTTTGCCAGTATGCGTAGAAAGCCTTGTCATAAAGATTTATAAATTCTTTCACATTTACACTGTTCAGGTTTCCAAACTTAAAGAGTTTTGCGATTTTGCTGATGTTGAGTACCAACAACTTTTGCAGCACGGTAATACCCGATTTTTGTCGTTGCTACATGCTTTGGAGCGGGTTCTTGAGAGGTTTGACGCGTTGAAGAGCTACTTTGATTCGCAAGAACATTGCCCAGCTATCATTTGCCAATGTTTTGAGAATCCAACTCAAGAACTCAATCTCTTACCTTCATGGACAGCTGAAGTACTTTATCGAAACAATGTTGAAGTTGGAGAGCAAAAGACGAGTGCTGTGGATATGGTGATTATTCTAACTGAATTGAAGTTGAACCTACACGAAAAAAAGAGTTCGTAACTTAGTTCCTCAACAAGCAAAGCGTATATTGGAAAAGCTTGAGAGAGATGGAGAAGTGGATGCAAGGTTTTTTCTTAATGGAACTATATGCTTTACGAGAAATGTGAATCATACCTGAATGTTTATCAAGACTCCCACAAAGGTGTGACACCTCATCTTTGGCTGTGTGGTCTGATGACGGAAGCAATATGCACGAACAAAATGCCAAAGATTTCCTCATGTGCAAACGTAATATTGATTTGACATGTACTGAATTTTATGGGAACATAAAATCAAACGTTGTGCTATTAAAAAAGATGCTAGGCACAAATAAATATCATGGATTTGTTGATACACTTAATTCGGTTCTTTTTGTTGTATTTAGTACCATTGGGCTTCTGTGACTGGTGATTTGCCGAGAATATATAGACAATGGTACATTACATAATGTGATTTAGTTATACTAGATATATAATATAGAACGTTAGTGGCGTCTTGCTGGCAGTTTGCAATATGCGTCCCGGTTTTGCATTTCGAAAAAATGGCCAGCCTAGATTTACCCAATACAACTGCTATTTGAGTTGATTATATGAATTACGAATTTCGACTGCTGGGAGAGTCGTTAAATGTCTTCTCTAACACCGATAATATTTACACAGGCAATATATTGGCATTGGCGAGTTGAAATCGACAATTCGTTGCAGCTATTTTCAACAATATCACTTGATTATTAAATTCAATTCAAATAAATCTTATTCAAATAAGATACAAAACAAAGATTAATACATTAAGTAAGAACAAATCAACAAACTCTTCAACACGGAATCTAAAACGGCTCCCACGCCGAGCCGCCCCGAGCCACGCTGTAAGCCAACGTGTACTTGCTCAAACTGAAACGTCGGCATTAAATTCGAATTAAAGGTTGCGATAGGAAGTGATGCGTGGAAATTATTAGCGTATAAGACTAATTAGGCCGAACAAAAGAAAACGAAATAAAAGAACTAAGAGAATAGAAATTTAGGGTCGTATTCACCAAATTGAAAAGTTTGAGCGGCCGCTTTGTATAAAATGATGCTTTGCATTTGTAGAAGATATTCCAAATTTAACATTTCATGATCTGGTACTTGGCCTTCGCTCTATTTGCTCTTAAGGTCCATTGAATGAGTACGATAATATATTCCAATTCTGTGACAAATGAATTAATTGCTTGCTTAAGCCTGTTGTTGGGCCATCAATTACTGAGAGGCAAATGAGTAAAGTTCAAATTTGTATCTGAATTTGTTCAAATAGATTCACTTTGGTTTGTAAAGTCATTTGGCAAATCGAAGCTAGCAGGTTGGGGTTGAGGTGAGTTCAAGCTGAAGTAGTAATAGCTCATAAGTTCAGTCGAGAAGTTTAATTTATAACTTGTGCCAAATGCAACATGTTTGGATTGCATGTTGGCTTTTAAATTAGGAAACCCTGTGGCCACTTTGCAATCTTCTAAACTCTTTGTTCCACATATCTTTGATAAATTGAATAAGTTTTTAACCTTATAATATTTTTTGTGCAGATTACCCGTGTTTTTAACATTTTTACTAAGACAGCATCATTTTACTAAGTGTACTACATTTCCTATCCCAATGAATCGTTCAAAAAATTTTACTGACACTGAAGAAAATTTACTATTAAATTTGGTTGATAAATACAAAAATAGTATAGAATGTAAAAGAACTGATTCCAAAACATTAAAACAAAAAAGTGAAGCCTGGGCAAATTTGTGTGAGGAGTTCAATTCCACTTCAACATATACCAAAAGAGAAGTAAAGAACTTGCAGAGTTTTTGGAAAAATTTAAAAACTAGGGCCAAAAGTGATTGTGCTTATGTGAGAAGAGAGTGATTAAAGACTGGTGGAGGACCTGCACCACAACTACAAGAAGACACAGAACGAGTTGAAAGTAAGTACTGGTTGTAAATTTTTGAAGATAAGTTCTTACTTTACTTGTTAAACAAAAGGTAGTGGCTATTTTGCCATTGACGGCAATTTGCCCTAAGAGACTATTTTGCTGTGAGTTATTTGTGATTGGTCAATCTTAACGACGTACTAAACATGTGACTTTTGGTCATTTCTGATTGGTCAATTTAAAAAACCAATTAAAAAAATTTTGCACCCCCAGGTCTCTATCCCCCACCCTGTACACTCCCTTCCAGTGTACACTGCCCCGTGCATTTACATACCGGGCCTGCCCCTTTGGTGTACATTGCCTTTCTTTTAATGCCCTGCCAGCTGAGATTTGAACCTGCAACCATGGTATCTCAAGACCAGCGCACTATCCACTACACCACAGTGTCACTGGTGTAATTGTAGCAAATATGGCTATATAAACACACGTGAATGATTACAGCAAAATAGATTCCAAGGGCAAATTGCCGTCGATGGTGAAATAGCCACTGCCTAAACAAAAACTGATACAGGAAGCGTTGAGTGTTTTAATAGTTTGCCCAAATTTCATGTCAACCAATGCTCATTGCAAAACTCAATGTGAAAGTTGTCTGCTTTGCGGTCAGTAGACTTGGGTGTGATTTAGATGTTGAGTCTTATCACAGACTTAAAAACGTGTTCTTTGCTTACTTGCCTGACACTAAACAAAAAGGTGGAGACTATTTTACTGTCAACGGTTTTAGCCTTGCAGGCTATTTTGCTGTGAGACATTTGTGATTGGTAAATTTTAATGACATATTAAACCTGTGATTTTTGGTCGTTTCTGATTGGTCAATTTTAATGATGAATTTTAACAATTTGTACCCCCGGTCTACACTCCCTCCCAGTGTACACTACCCCATGCATTTACATACCAAGCCCCCCTCCAATGTACACACTGCTTTTCTCCAAGTACCCTGCCAGTAAAGATTACAACCTGTAACCAATGTGATGCAAGAAAGCTGTACTATCCAAGTGCCACTTCCAGAATTGTAGCAATTATGGCTATATAAACATACATGAATAATTACGGCAAAATAGCCTCCAAGGGTAAAATACCATCAATGCCAAAATAGCCATTTCCTAACAAAAAAGGTACAGTGTGGAGAAATGGTCGGCAAGTTGGCTTATTGTGTGGTAGAGTGAAGCAGTGTACCCATCATTGTGGCCCAGTGTCACAAAAGACCTGCAAGTAGAGCAGAGGCTCATGCATAGAAAAAAAACAACTTTCATTTGCTAGTTCTGAATTGAATAAGTTTTATGAAAATTGCTTTAACAAGTGTGACCTTAAATTAGTGTTTACCCTCAAATAGTTAATTGGTCAATATATTTGTAAAAACGTTATGCTATATTTAGGTATTGTACCCAGTCAATTGCATTGTATTCCCAATCAATGATGCAGTTTTGGATTTAACCTGTAATGAAGACAGTGCAAAAGAAAGAATTACTTTCGAGTATTTACCTACAGGTAATTTGAGATTTGCAACTTTTTTAATACTTTTTTTTGACATTCAACTATAGTAGAAGCTTTGGATGCTATGCATCATATCTGCAAAAATTGTAGCATTTTATTTGACATTGGCTTTCTGACATATCCTTTTGTATTGCTAAACCATTTGTAAACATCAATGGTGGATTGAGGAATTTTGGGGCCTGAGACATGAGGTCTTAAGGGCTCTCCCTAAATGCTCAAGTTCTCGGTGATGATCTTTTTTTGCAGATCCACACGTCAAAGGGCTAAACTAAACTGTCTTTATTCCAAGTTGGGGTGATAACTTTTTTTTGGAGAGTGCTACTATTTTGAAAAGCTGAAATAACTTATCTTTACTCCAAATTAGGGTGTAGACCTTTTTCTTTGGAGATCAAAGATTTTAACACTGAAATTCTGCAAATGTCTGAAAATAGGGCTCCTAAAAAGAGGTGGTAAAAAATAGGTATAGTAGGGATAGTGTGAGGCCACAAAAACTGTGGGAACAATAAAACAAAGCCTTATTTATTTCCTTTTAAAACGATTAAATAATTTTTAGTTTGATGTGTTTACATTAAGCATTGAGTTTGTACAATGAGACTCTTCGCATTAAAAGCTGCATTGCATTTTTCAATAAAATTAAATTTGTTGCTTTGCTGAATGTTGGTAAATTTGAACATGATTTTGCATGAAGAATATTACAAACACCAAAAAGATTATAATAATAAACTGCAGTTGCTATTTGAGCTAGTTGACAATAGTACTTGGCCTATTGAAGTTAAATTTGGAAATGAGGTTTCACTAAAAATTTAGGCTTGTATCTCCCTATTCCCAAGCATGCTTACTTTCACTGTAACTCAGCTAACCCTAGACAGTTCACTTTCCTCACTTTTTTTGGTTGACCCCTAGATCTTTTTTGTGCCCTGCCTCAAACCTCTCCTCCCGAATGTTCTCCTCCCTTTGGTGTAGGTGCTGCTGCAAAGACTGTTTAAGGAGCCCACATTTGACTGAAGCTCTGGTCCTTATCACTAATGCCTACATTGCCTGTATTGTGCCTAATGTACTATGCAATTGCCTAACCCTAGATCCACCTCTGGTAAACATTTACTTGATGTCTTTGAAGGCATTTGAACGTAAAAGCTATTGTATCTTTGATGTTATTTCATTGACAATTAGGTTGATTGTAGCACTTTTGCCTATGCCAGTAGTCTTACATTTGAACCGGGTGATGCATTTTTGTTTTTCGCTTAACATATATGTTGACATATTTGGTTTTTCTTACATTTATTTTTGTTAAAATTTCAGATACAAATGCTGATTTAGATGAGAGCGTTGGTGCAGCACCAAATGATTATGAACAACATTTTACATTGCCAAAGAAACAAAAACTGTCATCAAACACACCTAAACGAAAAAACATTACACAAGATATGGTAAACGAAATGAAAATAAAAGTGATGGAAGAACAATTAAAAATTATGAAAAAAGAGCATGACAAGAAAATGGAGATCTTGGAAATTAAATTGGAAATAAAACAAAAAGAGAACGCATGCAGAAATAATTTATAGACCTATTTATGATTTGTGTAATTAATTGTTTTGTGATCGTCGAATTATCAATATTAACACTTGGTGATTAATACTCCCTGCTTTGCCAGTATGAAAAAATGTAGTCAAAATGCAATTATCAAAATTAAAAAAAGTTGTCAGTAATTCGTTGTCTTGCACTGTTTCCTCATAAGGTTCCACTGAAACTGTTTATGATGATAGATTCCACTGCAGCTTCAGGCTCTTCTTCAATAAAATCTCCATTGTTGATTGCAAAATTGTTCAAGCATGCCGTTGACACGATAACCGTTAGAGAATTTTCCAAGTGCATACGAAGAGGAATGCGTAGGCAACGAAACCTTTGTTTCCACACGCCAAACATTCTTTTTATTTTTCCTCTTGTAGCAATATGCGCTTTGTTGTAATTTTTTTCTTTAGCTGTAACAGGATTGTTTACTGGTGTCATTAAGTAATGACGGCAAGGATAACCACCATCTCCTAGAAGTAGCCCATCAATTAATTTATTTTCAAACTTAGAGCATAGAGCACTATTATCAAAAATGCGGCTATCATGTGTGGAGCCTGGCCAACGGCATACGATGTTTGTGATAAGCATATTAGGGTCACAAACTGCTTGCACATTAATCGAAAAAAAACCTTTTCTGTTTCGGAAAATTTCTGCATTTTCCCACCAGGCGAAGATATCGGTACGTGTGTGCAGTCAATGCATCCAATCACCCCAGGAAATCCTCTTATGGTGCTAAATTCTTGTTCAACTTGCTGACCAGCAAGACCACATCGAAATGTGATAAAGTGTTTTTTTTTACTGGCAATTGCTTGGGATACCCTTTTAATAATGCGGCACACCAAAGGCTGTGAACTGCACCAATCAACAGCCGCCTCAACGTGGTGGTGCGGTCCCCGGCCCCGTTTGGGTTGGGTCGAAATGGCTGTTGGCTTTCCCGAGGGTCCCAGTTACCCCGGGCACTCCCCATTCATTTTTTCGCTATGCTGCCCCCTGAACGACCGCAGAAGGGCAGCACACAGCATCTTTAAAATCGGTCGCCTGTTCTCACTTTCTCTTCTCTCCTACCCTACTCTTGCCCTCCTTCGTCTCCTCATTCTTCTTCTTCTCCTGATGAGCGGTAACGTTTATCCTAACCCTGGCCCCATCTTTCCTTGCTCTGTGTGCGCTGGAAATGTGACCTGGCGGGGCAAGTCAGTGCAATGCTGTATGTGCTCCAAATGGGTTCATCTAAGGTGCTCACAACTTTCCTTACCTAATTTCAGAGCTCTCACTCTTGGAGCTGCCCCCCCTGCTGTAACACTGTGACTCCCCCCTCCTCGGACTCCTCCGACACGTATACCTCCACTGTGGAATCCGGCCCCCCTCTGCTAATGCTGCACTCTTGCCCCACCCACGTCTCCAAACTTCTTATCCCCCATCTGCCCATCTTACATCTCCTTCCCCTGCCCTCCCACCACCGTCCCTTGCTCCTGGCTATACTTCTGCACCTCCTGCCTCCTCTCTTCCCCCTGACTCCTTCAGGGTTCTTCAATGGAATGCTGGAGGTCTTCGAGCCAGAGGCACTGAACTACTTCACTTTCTTTCATCCCATTCTGTCGACCTTATCTGCATTCAGGAATTCAATCTTAACTCATCTTCCTCTTTCCGGATTCCTGGGTTCTCTGTTCTGCGTTCTGATCGCACCCACTCCCGGTCTGGCATTCTCGCTTCTGATGCCACGCATACCAGTGGCGGCGTTGTCATTTTCGTCAAACAGGGCCTATCCTTTTCTGAACTTTCTACCACCTCTCTTTCTTCGCTCGATCCCTACTCTGATTATGTAGGGATCAACATCTCTCTAAACAAATCCTCCTCGGTGTCATTTCTTAATGTGTATGCCCCCCTATGCGCTCCTCCCCAACGGATTGCAGAACCGATTCCTTCTCTCCCTCAATTCTTCCCTCCAGAAATCTCTTCATTCTGGGGGACTTCAGTTGCCATCACCCGCTTTGGGACTCAAGAGGTACTTCCGAACCCCGTGGGGAGGAAGTATTCGACTGGGTCATCTCCTCCGACCTCCTCCCCCTCAATGACCCTGACACAGCCACCCTTCTCCATCGCTCCTCTCCTGACATCTCCTTTGCTCCTTCTACTCTTGCCCTTTCTTGCTCCTGGGAGGTGCTTCAGGACCTGGGTTCTGACCACCTACCAATTCTTCTATCTATCCCTCTCTCTCCGGTCTTTCGCCCCAACGAGCGTCCCCCTTCCTTCAATTTTCAGAAAGCTCGCTGGGATGGCTTTGCCTCCTACTTTGACTCTCACTGTCCTTCTGCAGAGGAATACTCGTCTCTTTCCTCTGCAGCTGCTCTCTTTACCTCTCGCACTGAATGCAGCCAAATCTTCCGTTTCTTTCGCCGCATCAAACGCCCTCCTAAAGCCTGGTGGTCTGCTGAGGTGGAACAAGCGGTTGGTGAAAGACGCAGGGCTTTCGCTACCGCTCACAGAAGTGATGAAGATCGCCAGGCTTATATCTCCGCTTCTCGACGTGCCTCGTCAGTCATTGCCAAAGCCAAGGCGGAGGCATGGCAGACGACCTGCACTTCTCTTTCACCTAAATCTAACCCTAAATCTGTGCACTCTCTTCTTCGCTCTATCGCTGGCTCGTCTTCCTCCTTTCCTAACTGCTCTTCTCCCAGGGAATCGGCTTCCGTTTATGCTGCTTACCTGACATCTCACTTTTCCGTTTCTCAGTCAAAGGCCCTGCGTAGCAGAGCCAGAGACTGCCTCACTGAGCTCCGCCGAGTCACGTGCTCTGTGGAGTCTCACTCGTCCTTTTGCTCTCCCTTCTCTCCCGCTGAATTTCTTGCGGCTGCCTCCAACCTCTCCTCATCCACTGCCACTGGTCCAGACAAAGTTGCCTATCCCATGCTAAAGCACCTTCCTCGCTCTGGCATGGATTTTCTTCTTCACATCTTCAATCTTGCTTGGTCTTCACATTCCTTTCCTTCCATCTGGAAGACATCTATCATTATTCCCATACATAAGATAGGAAAACTTCTCGACTCTCCTGCTTCCTTCCGGCCTATCTCTCTCACCTCCTGCGTAACAAAGCTGTTTGAACGCATCATTCTATCCCGTCCACTCTTCTTTCTGGAATCTAATTTCATTCTTTCTCCCCGCCAGGCCGGTTTACGCCCTGGACGGTCTACACTTGATCAAATTCTGTTCCTTTCTCAGTCCATTTCGGATGGGTTTAACAAACCCAGGCCGGGCTCTCGGACGATCCTGTCTACTATCGATTTCTCAAAAGCTTTTGACTCTGTCTGGCATCCCGCCCTTTTCCACAAACTCATTTCGGCTGGCCTCCCTCCTTGCTTTGCTCGTTGGACTCAATCTTTCCTTTCTGATAGACGCGCTTGTGTGGTTTATCAAAATCACAAAAGCCGTTCCTTTCGAGTCCGTCGAGGTGTTTCGCAAGGATCCGTTCTTGGCCCTGTACTTTTGTCTCTCTTCATCAATAATCTTCCTGTTTCTCTGCCTTCTTCCGTCAGCTGCTCTCTATACGCTGACGATCTGGCCATTTGGTCCTCCTCCCCCTCGGTCCCTACTGCGGTGGAGGCCACACAAGGAGCTTTGTTTCGATTGGAGCGCTGGTCTGAGTACTGGTGTCTTCCTCTCAATCCAAGCAAATGTGAGGTCTCCTTCTCAGTGGATCCCCACCAGGCTAACCTCCAGCCCAGCCTCCTCCTACTCGGCTCCCGCCTCCGTTTCAATCCAACTCCAACTTTTCTTGGGGTCACCTTCGACCGCACTCTTTCCTTTTCTAGGCATGTATCTTCGCTGAAGGCCAAATTTTTCCCACGTCTCAAGGCCTTACGCTGTATCTCTGCTTCCTCATGGGGCCCATCTAAGGAGTCCCTCTCTATTCTGTATAAATCTTTTCTTCGGTCCCTTCTCACTTACGTTTCACCCGGATGGTTTCCTTTCCCAAGCGCTACCAATATTACCAAATTGGAACGCCTCCACCGAGTGGCCAGTCGCGCCATCACCGGCTGCCTCTCGTCCTCCCCTATCTCTCTACTACTCACCGAGGCTTCTCTACCTCCCCTACGAGTCACTCTGACTCACTTCACTCTTTTTTCTCATGAGCGGGCTCTTCGTCTCCCAACCTCCTTTCCCATCTCAGGTTTGGCCAAACTTGGAGTGAAACCAAGACTCTGCAGATTGTCCTGGAGAGCTCTTGCGTCCACTCACCCGCTCATGCTTCCTTCTACTTCTTCTAGGGAGGCTCTTCTTGCTTGCCCTCCCTGTCCTCCTTGGAATCTGCCTTTGTTCACGGTGGAGTCCACCCTTTCCACTCCATGCTCTCGCTCTGATCCCCCTCACTCTCGCCAAGGTGCGGCTCTCGCCCACCTTGACTCTATCCCCCTCATGACCTGGTACTCTGGACAGACGGCTCTGTTCCTTTTCCATTTGGCAAGGGCGGCTCCGGCATACTTGCCAACTGCTCTCTGTTTGACACTGGGGCCACTCTTTTCTTTTCGGCAGGCCCAGTTTGTTTCAGTTTTTCCGCTGAAGCCTGCGCCATTCTGCACGCTCTTTGCTGGTTTCGGCAACATCATAAAGTCTGCCATTTCTCTTCTCTTCTTCTCCTGTCTGACTCTCGCTCTGTCCTCGCCACCCTGTCCTCTCCTCCACCTTTCCTGTTATCTTAAACTCTGTGGCAGATCTGGCAGGAACTGTCTTCTTTTTCCTCCTGTTCTATCAGGCTATAATGGGTCCCCGGACACTCGTTTCTCCCGGGGAACGACACAGCTGATGAGCTTGCCAGACGGGAAGTGCTGCTTGCGCCTTCCGCTATCCCTTGTAGTTTCTCTCCTCTTACCTCTCGTATCCACTCTTGTCTTTTCTCGGACTGGAGGCGTACTGTCTCTTCAAAGTATTTTGACACACAGGTTCCCTCAATTTCCACTGAGGAGCTTGTGCTCCCTCGTCATGCTCGCTGTGCCCTCTCTCGTCTTCGCTGCAATGGACACAGCCTTCTTTTAGGTTCCTATCTCTCTAGGATTGGCAGAATCGAGAATTCTTCTTGCAGCGCCTGTGGACACTCGTCCCAGGACATCTCTCATCTCATTCTGCACTGTCCAGCTACGGACTCTTTACGCCGCTCACTCTTTGGCGACTCTCTATCTCTCTATGACCTCTGGTCCAGACCCTGGGGAGTTGCCCGGCTTCTGGGGCTCCATGGTCTTCCGCCATGCCCCCATCCCTCGGAAGCTGTGAAAGTCCAAATAAATCACCGTCAGTAATTTCAAAATGTCCTGTGGCATAAAAACGAAGCGTGGCAGCAATTTGCAAAATCGGTGGAATAAAATTGTTTCTAGGTACCCCGTGTTCCAAGTCTGCAGAAAGAAGCTGCATAAGTGAGAGCACTGTTTCTTTTCTGAAGCGAAAACGACACTTGAATTCCTCATCAGAAAAGACATCAAAAGGGTATACTTCGGTCGCGAACAACTCGACGAATAGTTGTCTCAAAAATTTCAATTACTTCCATTTTCAAAGCTTACATACACAATAGCCTAGGCCCAACCTGTAAAGAAACAGTATCTGCATAAATTTTCTGGGATCTATTTTTGCCTTTTGTTATTCTGCTTAACTGCCATACCAATTCTTTCAACTTACAGGCTATATTTTTCCTTGACGCGGACAATAGCGACTAGCCTAGGTGACTAACACGCAGCTGCAAAGATTTCACTGCTGGTTAAACCAGCTAACTCGGCCGCTCAAATCGTCGCTCAAATTCAGCTATTTGAAACGGGTTTGAGCGGCAATTTTGTTTGGTGAATACCACATTACTCTTTGATCGCCGTTTGAGCGGCGATTTGAGCTGAGCGAGGTTTGAGCGGGGTTGGTGAATACGACCCTTAGTGTTTTAGGGCTTCAACACCCAACTGAAAGTAGCTGCACCCCTCAAAAAACACCTTTACTTTACCAGAGCTAGCTTTGACTGACTGATCTTGGCCACCAGTAGTTTTGATATATTATTCCTCGCGACCTCTATGCAAAATAGAACTGAGTTTCACAATTCAACAACTGGGATTGTAAACCGAAATCAAACAAATGGCATTAATAGGACAATTTCGCTATTTATAAGTTTGTTTGCCGTCCAAAAACCGTTAGACCAACACAAATAATAAAATAAATACAATTTCGATAGAGAGATGACTTTTAATATTCAAGTTGTTATTACTGCTACTAGCAATATACCGTTGAACATAATAATACAATATATTAGCAAATTCAAACGCTTTCGGCGCTACATATCGCCCTCGTCAGGGTCTATATACAAATATGTAAAACTTTTGTTAAACAAAAACACAAAATAACTAGAAAATAGTTCTGATAAAAAACAGCAAAACTAATTACAATCGTCTACAAAGCAACACAAGTGCAGGAATATTTCTCTTTGAAAAGCCAAATTCTTCTAATCTTAAACTCAAAGGTCGTTTAAAAGTTTACCTGTTCACGTGATGTGAACGTCACGTATATCGGTACGTCCTCAAGACATTTGAGTATAAGAGCAGGGGAACTCTTAAATGTTTCAAAGTCAGGTAAAATTGCCATCAAGGAACATATAAAAAAATGCAACTCATGCAAAACTCAGCGGAATAACATAAAGCAATTTGAAATAATTAGAAAAGGTCAAACATCTTACGAAACCAAAACTCATGAAGCCTTGGTGATCAAAAAAAGTAATCCTGTAAACAACTGTATGCAAACGAAACGTCATTTTTACTAAACGTGATTTAATCATAGATATTTATTAAATCATTTAACTAAACAATTTTGTACCGAACTTTATTGTGATTATAATTCGTTTGAAACAATTATTTACATAACTTTAAATCCGATTAACTCCTAGCAGGCAATCGTTTCTATTATCAGGCTCTTTGCTAGCAACAACCAGACAAGTACTGCGACTGCAGAATGAAGTTTTACTGTTTTTTATCAGAACTATTTTTTAGTTATTTTGTGTTTTCGTTTAACGGAAGTTTTAATGCTGTAAATATATGTATGTAGATCCTGACGAGGGCGATATGTAGCCCCGAAAACGTTTGAATTTGCTAAATATATTGTATTGTTATGTTTTTTTGTAATATTTTACTACTTTTAAAACAAATATTTTTGATCATTAGGACATAATGATGTCACCAAACCACTTATGACACTCACCAAAGGGTCGTAATCAATCGTATGAAGTTTGATGTTTGTGCGTTTAGTTCTTCGAAAGAGTTAAAACACATAGGCTTGCGCCACACACCCACACACACAGGCAGAGGGATTTCCACTTTATATTAATTATAAGTGTCAGAATTAATATTGACATCAACCCTTCTCGAAGCCATCTGTTTTCAGTTGCAAGGAAAACGCTTGGTTTGGTGCGATCTCAAATTCAAATATAGTTTTGTTTGGTCAAAGTAAGTAGTTTGGCAGCACTTAGCAATGCACTTGTAGTCTGCAAGTTTACTTATATTGGCCAAAGGAAACGAGATTTGAAATCACGATTGGACAAACACGAGAGGGTTAATAAATTTCCAAGACCTGAAAAATCTGCTCTTTGAATACATCTTATTATTATAAATCACGAAATAGATTCAATCTGGACCACAAACTTAAAGACTGGAAAGGGCCGCATCCGGCCCAGCGATCATTATGATCCGGCCCGCCAAACATCTTGCATATGTTGTGGAATTTTTTTGTTATTATTGTACTACTATACATTTTGACAACCCATTTTTGCCTAGATACGTAAATCGCACTTCATCCGGCCCTCTTGTGGCCAGGCAGTCGTGTATTCGGCCCTCGGGTCAAAAACTTCAGCCACCCCTGGCTTAATTCATCACAATCACTACTTTCCCAGTGCGAAGTTATGTTTGACTTCGTAATTATTACGTTTTAATGATTGATTAATTATTTAACATTCCCATCTGGTAAATATTGTGCGCACAGTGATTTTGAAAATTTTGGTGATATAAAGTATATGTTGCTGTTGTAAATAAATTACCAATTTGCTCTGATGATGTTGGTCGCTCTGGCCAACGAGACAGACGTTATTCTAAACACAGGTGCGACCATAGTAATTTGTTTGTAATAATTAACTACTCACTGGTAGAACAAAGACTTGAATTCAATATTTTTTGACCAATAAAAGTTGTTGCTACCGCTACTCAGAAGTTAGCTGAACAGCGCTACTAAAAGTAGCGCGCTACTGCTCACTTCTAGTGGTGATATCTATCATGCATGTGTTTTGCGAGTCATTAGCATTTTGCTGCTTTTAATATTAAACTGGGGAACATTTGTTGCTCATGCTTTGAACCTTTTTTACAAATTGGGTCACCTTGTAGCGCAGCCTAATTGAGTCACAATCGACCTTTGCTTTCCTAAATGCAATTCGACATAGACTTTGAGAGAGCTTAACTCCATTATTTTTTCTCATCATAAATCAACACCTGAATGGCGATAAAAGGAGTCACCCAATTTATGACCTTTGTGGCTTTGGCAAAAGTCCAGCCTCAACGGCCACTTGTATATTACCAGGCACGGGGCTTAGACTGGCGGTTTTGCAGTTGATAAATCTAACTAACTTGGTGTCGATAGTTCAACTCCCTAGTCAAAACATACCATACATTTTGAAAATGCTATTTACAGTTTTCCTGCTTGGTGCTCACTACTTGAGGCATTGCTTGAAAAAGTCATGTTTGCTTGTTGTGCCCTGAAATGAGGGAAGACAAATTTAACAAAATTTCTTCACTTAGTGTGATAGATCCGAGCAGTTCCATTAAATACTTACAAACCGAGCATGATCTCGTAGTTACACATATGAACAAACAAATCGAATGGTCTTGCATTCAAACCTCACAATGATTTTCATTCACGCGTATGAGCTCATGCTCGGTTTGCATGTCTTTCGTCAGACTGGGCCACCACGACGGGTAGACTGCTTGACCCCACCATCTGTCTGCCACATAAAGACGGAAGCATCCCGTTAAGTGCCTTGCCCAAGGACACAACAAGAAAGCTTGCCGGCTTGTTCTCCACACTATCCCTTATGTGCTGAGCGCCAAGCAGGGAAGCTGTGAATACCGTTTTTTTAAAGCCTTTTGGTATGACTGCGCTGGTGTTTCCTCGGGCTGAGAACTTGACCACGATATCCACTGCCGTGAATTTGAACAGCACTAAATGTTTAGAAAACAACTGAAAGATTGTGCAAACGGGTGGGAAAACTCCGATACTAGTCTGGACAATCGTGCAATGCTTTGTGAAACTGTCACTATCATGCGAGTGTATAACATATCTTGATATAAACTACAAGCAAAGGAGATTTACAAATTACTTAGATTAATTTTCCACTTTTAACGTCAAGCATGATGAAAACCACATTGCAACATTTTTAATTTCAGTGGTTAATGGTGGAATTGGTTTGCTTTTAATTGCGACAAAGAAGAGTTTCTTTCGTGTGCATCGGAGCGTGGCGGGATTGAGTCGAAATTCAATGCCAACGATTAAGGAAGACAAGTTGATAAAGAAAACAATCAAATACAGGTGTAGATCAGCTATGCATTTGCCTATAACTGCGTCCACAACCAATCAATCAATTTAAATTTTGAAGCAAAGTAAAATGATTTTAATACATAGGCGTAGCCAGGGGGGAGCCATGGCCCCCCTCTGAATTTTAAGTCAAATTACAAAACAGTATCAAAAATATAAAAACATAAATTTTTTGCACCTCTGCTGGTACATTAGAGTTTATTGTTGACTTTAACAAGGGGGTGGATCGGGCGTGGCTTCTTAAGTTTTTAAACTTTCAAATGTTATCAAACAAGATGTGTACGTTTTACACACTAAACATCGCCGAAGTTTCTCTTCTATTTCGTAGTCGAGTGATAAATTGATAATCCAAGTTATTGCAAGAAATAAGCGTCTCGCTGAACGCTTTCTTGTTTTATTGCGATGCGGACTACTACAAAAACGTTGCTTCTTTTATCAAAACCTTCAACTTACCAGTGGGAGTGGTTTCCTTGAAATTCCTTAAATAGTGCGTTATACGTCACAATTGAAGTTGAACTATTAAAGCTGTTCTTGATAAAACTACATTAGATCAGTGAAATCGCATTCGCACTTTCTCAGTTTTGTACAGCAATTTTTATAGTAGCGACGAGCGTAGTTCACAAAAGGCAAAATGCAAGTATAAGTAAATGACGTCACATCAAAATTTGGCCCCCCTCTCAATTTTTGTCTGGCTACGCCCTTGTTTTAATATGCAATTCCTTGATTACACGATACACGTCCAAATAACAGATCCTATACCATTTTTTGCAAAACGCGAAAAGAAATGTCTACAAGAGCATCGATGATGATCAACGGTTACCAAGGTTTAAATTGTACGGATCCTTTAATCAATGATATTACGAGTGGTGGCATAATAGGCACACCCAATCTTAGACATACTCCCTGAGAAGAAATGGGTATCGCATGAGGTTTTTGATTTAGGGAGGTAGAAAATAATGATTGTCTGGTCCTTGAGCTTCAGGATCTTCAGGCTTTAAAAAAAAGGTGCCATGAAGTGGCAGAGACGTTTAAATGTTTAAGTGATAGGTAGTGCGCTAAAAAAGTAGTTTGTTAAGCCATTGTTGGTACGTTTGAGAGTGAAAAAATATTTCAAGTAACCACTACTTTCTCACTTAAACAATACTTATAATAATTTCGGAAGGCTGATTTGTTGTTTCAATTATTGAAAGAAGATTTATAATAAGTTCAGTGCCGCTGATGATTCGCTGAAAAAAAGACACATCATAAATCATGCCAAAATGCAATCGCGTGCACTGATAAAGTTTTCTATCCGCTTCAAACGCGGCATAGGGACAAGCTGCTGCACAAAGATGTACCTGATAGTACGCAAACTTTTAAACCTAACGTGCTAAAAATTGTGCCTTTTGCAATTTCACACTCTTGTAGGCCTATATTAGGCAGCGGGTAAGCATCGTGCGACGTATATTTATTAACAACTATTTGAGATTTATGTCTCTCAAAACGAGAATTTGAGCTCACCAAGGTGAAAAAGACTTTTCTATAATACCTTCTTTCATCAGTTTGGTCACCTCAGTCCTGATAAATTGTTTGTTCTTCTCATTAAAATTGCGAGACTTCGTGGCAATTAGCCTGCAGTCCGAAAGAAGTTTTGGAAAGGAGATTTGGGTTCAACTCTCAAACCTGACACCGTTCATTGAGTCACATTGTTCAAAGCAAACAGGTTTTCTTGTGGACCCTTCGATTAAATAATAATTTGCTTCTGACGTTTCAAGAAATCTTGACTGAGAATGACATCAGCGCATAGTTCAGGAATTATTCCAAAAGTAATCTCACAATAATCTCGGCCGTGTATAGTAATACCGCAGCAAATTTTTCCCAGCACAAGAGCATTCACGTTGTTGGAAGCCATGGAAATTTAAGAGGGCGCCCCTTGTGGTTTCAGGTTTGCCGTTTTGCAATGTTCAAGGTCATAAAATTTTCTGATGTCGCTCCAATGTCCAGTAAACTTTCCTTTTAAGATGTACGGTATCACGGTAGAACTCAAACATCTGAAGCAGTAGCAAGGATAGCCGTTTTACCATCAGAGCAATGACTAAGTTTTGAAGAGCAGAACATGTTACCGGGGTTAGAATTATCAGAAAGATGTGTCAAAGTGGCTGCCATTAGTGCACTCACTTTGACACACGCTTAGGAAATGACTCTTTTGGTCACATTTATAGCGTATTTTGTCCTTACTGGGGCAATCGTTTCTTCCACCGAAATGAATATTTCCTCCACAAAGATAATATTTACGAGACGTTCGAAATTTTTCAGTAGGCAAGGCATCGAGTGCTGCGAGTGGACAATCCTGTTTATCTAGTGAACAGGTGTCTTCTGTTCTTGAATCATTCCAAGTTAGAGGCATATAGATGGTATTTCATTAGATAAGATCCAGAGTTCTTTTAAGCTCGGTCCAATATTTCAGCTTTAGTCACAGAAGATTGTAGGTCAAGATCATCATCTTCAAGTATTTTTTGTCGAATTGAAGAAGAACTAAGCCCGTTTATAAAGGCATCTTTAATAAGCTTATTTGATAAGTTACAGCATTTATGGCTCTTGAAAGTTACAGTCTTTAGCAAGTTGACGAAAAATGTTCTCGCACTCAGATATGGACATGTTAGGGTTTTGATTCCGGGACATAAGCAAGTGACGAGCAAATATATTGTTTTTCTTTTGCGGTAGAGTTGTCGAGCGCTGTTCGAACTTCAGCGTATGAAGTAGCATCAGAAATAAATGGTAAGGTCCGATAAGTAAGAAAGTTAGTGAGAAGCCAGAGTTTGTTTACAGTTTCGGCATGTTCTGTGTCACGAATAAGGAAATTTGCCGTGTAAGAGTTGTTTTCACATTTGTGTAAAGCGCTGTGTCATTCGTTCGCTCGGCTACTAATTGAGGGAAAAAGACCTTTTTTCCTCGCAAGTGGATTGCTGTGTACGCCTTTTTATTACGTCACGATCGTTATTACGACATAGTAAAATTCCAGATCGGTCTAGTGATTCTACCTTCTTCGAAGAATTTCGATAAACGATTAACATAACTTGAAATACTTTTTGCCTTTTGTTCACGTGATTTCGTTCTAGCGTTGTCTAGATTGTTTCGTCAATTTATATATAAGGCGACGGAATTTTCTTTGGCCAGAGAGAGAGAGCGGGAGAGAGAAAAGAGATTGGTTTGACGGATTAAGGAAGGGCCATTGTGTTTTTTGCGATAACTTACTGTGGAGTTCGTTGACGTGGAGAATATTGAACAGTTATTGGTGGACTTAATTTTGGCGTTTTTTTTCCTGACTGTGTGGTAAAGTGATTAATTTTGGGATCATTGAGCGAAGAAGTTTGAAGTCGTGAAGTACCATTTCTGTGAATACATTATTCTGTTATTAAGGTGGTTTGAGGTGTTTTTAGTGGAAGCCAATTTTTTCCAAGTTTATTAAGTTGTAGTCAGACCTAATTATCCGAGCGATTATCACACGTCGCCTCAATTTTAAAAGAAATTTGAAATTGAGATAGAATCGAAAGTTCTATTAATAATATTATCATATATTAAAACACGACATTCTGCAGCAATAGTAATAATTTTCCAAAATTCGTAAAAGTTTTGTAGTCAATAGTTAAAAATCTGTTCTGCCTTTGCTTCTTCAGACCGAACTTCGAGTTTAGTCGGTGGCATTAGATGATCCATTATTGAGTAAATATAATTGTAATAAATCAAACAAAGGCTTATATTTACTCAAGATAAACACATCTAAAATACAACAAAATAAAAAACAAGATTTCAGAAAAATATAAAACACTCTTAGATTGTAACAAACTTACCTTATTTACGGGGAGATGCTAAGCAAGCTTGTCTTTGGTATCCCGGGTGTGCTGAAGTGAACCCTATTTTTGCAAATCAACTTCAAGCCTTCTGATAGGAACGCACGGATGTTGGAAAGGATCAGCATTAGGGTTGTTCTTAAAAAATATTTTTTGTTTTTGTGGTGGCATGGGTTTAAATTGTTTCATTTTGATAAAAACTTCACATGTAAACTGTTTTCGAACAATCTCTACATTTAGGGGTAGCTCAAGCCCCCTATATTTTACGTAGGGCCCAACTGGCTTAAACAGCCCTATCTGCATACCGGGTGATTTAGAAACTTCACTCTCATATCGAAAGATCTTGAACATGTGGTTTCCTATCCAATTTTAGTACATATTAGAGGTTGTAACTTGGCTAGATTTTAAGTTAGGTAAAAAAAAACTACATCTTTACTAAAATTGTTATCCGTGTCAGTCAAACATGTTTTAAGTTACTCCACAGTAGTAATCTCATTAAAATAAATCCGTGGTTTATGGTTTAAAGGTGATTACACACTCTGCTTGTACAAGCAACAAAATCGGATGAAAATTAAGAAATGTCTGGAAACATACCAACATTATTACGGGGTGATAAAGGATAACGCCCTTCAACCGATTCGCCAAACAAAAATTTTTCAATACGCCTGCGATTGTAACAAAAATCGTTTAGTGTTCACTCAGGCAGTTATTTGATGCATAAAAGTGTTCTTTTTGTTGTCGGTAAATATTTTTGTATATTGCTGGAGACTTGCACGAGATACCAGAACTAATCAATACTCGTAACTTGCAGTGCTCATGATATGTGGTGTAATGTGCTAAACTGTGTTGATCATAGTTATTACCCACTTTAATTCTCCCACAGTGGAAAAGACAGTGTGAAAATTGTCATTGTATTTCCAAAGGCTGAATCCTTTCAAAAGAAAGTGATGAGGAGGTTCAGTTTCCGGAACAAATCTCTTGACTTTCTGCTTTTGCATGCTGTCACCATATATTTGAATTGATTATGGGAGCCATTTTCACACCGGGTTTGGGAGTCTTTTCTGGATCAGAAATTCATCTTTTCACGGGATTCCAGGCTCATTGACTTGCTTTGATCAAACAAAAGTAATGATGCATCAATGAGGTACATCGCTGAAAAAAATAGCTGATGTCAAGAAAAATATCCTTTCTTTCATTCTTATCCGTTTTAAAGAAGAATGTCTCGAATGTTTAAAGGTGGCTACCATTCTTTTTGCTGGAGTTCCTCCCAGTTGGATTGATGGCTTCTTAGCCAATGCATTATATCAAATGATTGAGCAGGGGATTTACATTTTGAAAGTTTGGCTCTTTCAAAATCAAATGAAGCTTGCAGCAAAAGAAAAAGTAGCACCAAAGTAGTAATATTTGCGGTTCAAGCGTACTTCAAACTCAAATAATGGCACTTCTAGCAGAGGGTGCTCTTTATAATGATCTTCTCCCCATAAAATCATCGGTTGAATATGGGAAGATCGGCAAAGAAATTTTAAAGACTGCATCAAGAGAGCAGGTGGTTTACATGTGGTATTAATCACAGGACTTAGTTGATCGAATATAGCGCTTCATGAGTTGGTCGAATACAAGTTTCAACATGTTTGACTAGTTCAATAGCAATTTTGGTAAAAATGTAGTTTTTTTACATAACTTGAAATCTAGACATGCTATAAGCAGTGATGGGATTCAGGGGGTTCGCACGGGTTCGTGCGAACCCGTTCTTGGAGTGTTGTGACAATCAGCGAACCCGTTCTTGTTTCTTATTATAGACCTTAGACGACCGCAGCAAATGGGTTTTCTAAAATGAGGGAACCTGTTGTTAGTGAGTTTGATACAAAAGAGAACCTGTTCTTAAAATTTTGAATCTCATCACTGGCTATAAGGCTATAAAATGTATTAAAGTTGGATAAGAAACCACATGTTCCGTATCTTTTGGTATAAGAGTGAAGTTTCTATTATATGTGATACGCGGGATATGGCTGTTTAAGCCAGTTGAACCCCAGCATAAAATATAGGGGTTTGAGCTACCCCTAAATGTAAAGATTGTTTAAAAATAGTCTGCATGTGGTGTTTTTCCCAAATGGAACACTTTAAATTGCTGTCATCAAAAAATGTATTTTAGAACCACCCTTATCAGCATTGCTTTTTAATAACCGCTTCAGTTGAGTAAAAGCCATTTTATGCTAACAGTTATTGACGAATGCACTTCTTGTTCCAATGAATTTTTGTGTAAATGTGGTTAGTTTTGTCTTATTGGCTAAATTGACCCAAAAAAACAACATAAACATAATTGTCAATGTGAAAAATCAATTACAAAAATAAGACGATGGAAAGCTGCAAAATGACCTCACAGAAGGAGTCTTTGAGTCTCTAGCTACCCTAAAAATAATATCGAGAATGTTTAAAATCAACAAAACGAAATAATAAAATAACTGTACAACAGTTATTCAAGGATTAATGAAATTCGGGGGTGGTAAATACTTAAAATTAATATTTTCCCTAAAAAATCCACATAGGCTTATTTCAACAAAAAATAAACTAGCCTGCTTTACATTTGTTTAAGTGGATGTTTTTAGTTAGTTTTAAACTTGCTAACCGACTGACTGGTTTGTCAAGTTTGATTTTTAGGAATTCGATAATTTTGGGTCACAAGAATGAAGTAATCTTTGTAATTTTGTCGATTTACAACAAGGCAG
The DNA here is from genome assembly GCA_963675345.1 of Trididemnum clinides. Classification (NCBI taxonomy): domain Eukaryota; kingdom Metazoa; phylum Chordata; class Ascidiacea; order Aplousobranchia; family Didemnidae; genus Trididemnum; species Trididemnum clinides. Next base: position 32,520,468 of record OY776299.1, on the reverse strand, counting down.
GCACTAACTACTTTCAACTATTCGAATTATAGGAGCAGGTGTTAGCCTGTTTAGATATTAATTTAATTTATTGATATTAAAGCATCTAATAGGCTAACTGCAATCAGTTGAATAAAATACCACTTCCACGACCGGTTTCATTCCTATTAGAACTCCATAGGTGGACTCAGGTATTGAACTGATGATCACATCAATTGCTTCATGCGGTTTATGCCACTCCGCCATCGGCTACGTCAACTGATGCTGTTAATTTTTTTTTAACCTTAAAAAAGCTTTTATGCGAGCAGTGGGAACACATGGTAAACTGCTGAATGTAACTACCGCGATTGTAAGCAGTAAGAAAAATGCATATCTGTGATGCCGTAAATTTCTTATTTTAGTGTTGTCCTGCATGGAGAGTTCAAACAAACTCAATGTAAATTAATGTAGCTGAAAGCCAATGCAACAGTCTGTCATGGCCAAACATCACAGCCTCAACTTCAATTTTAAAGCGGTGGCTAGAGTGCCAGCTTTGACTTTTAACTTTGGACTTAAAGAAAAATTAGCAGCATCAGATGTCGGAGCCGATGGCGGAGTGGTGTAAACCCCATGAAGCAATTCAGGTGATCGTCGGTTCAATACCTGAGTCCACGTAAAGAATTCTAATAGGAACGAAACCGGTCTTGGAAGTGGTATTTTATTCAACTAATTGCAGTTAGCCTATATGCCTTAATATCAATTAGACAAATTAAAATTTTCAACTAATGTGTTGTTATCATTAGTATAAAAATTATTATTATTGTGGAGCATCTTAAAGTGGAATATTCTGTTCAAAACATTTGGTTTTTAATAAACTTACTATCGTGTTATCGATAACTCAAGGAAGACGGTTAACTTCAAATACATGAACATAAAAACTGATATCCCCCGAGAAATCGACTTTTCATCAGTCACGTACGCATTTGTCGTTCGAAAAGCAAGAAACTAATTTTTAAGCAATTTCAAAGTTGAAATTTTGGAGCAAAAGCCATAAAAGTTTTTCAACGCTTACAAATAAAATTAATTTTAGCGATGCAAGAGGCTAGCGATGCACTTAGCAAACTGCATAGACAGTGACAATGTTTCGACCTATCAGGTCTCTTCAGTGCAGTTGGTGACTGACAAGAAATTTTCTTTGAGCAGTTTACCTCTACAAATAAATTTGTATTCAAGATGAATTTTTTCACAAAATGTGCAAACTTTGTTTTGGATTGCTTCATTTACTGAATGATTTCATCACAGTGCTTCTCAATCAATCAAATTCAACAGTTTTCATTTTTAGATCTATTTCTCACTTTTGTTTTATTTTTAAATAGTTAAATTCCAAATACACCCAAAACGCCACTTTCAGTGTTGTATTTTGGTATCTCTTGGTCTCGCAGAACAGCAAAAGTGGGCTGACCACACGACGATTGTCCAGAACTGTTTTTAAATTACTAAATTTCAAAATTTCTCTTAAATTGCTTGGCAATAGCCAAGTTCCGATAAACAATTGGTTATTAAAAATCGCCAAGCAGAACAAATAATCGTAAAGTTTCTCAAGCAACTCTCGATTGCTAGATCATTCCAATCGCACATCTATTCAATATATTTTTTTCATCAAAAGTGAGAGATGTTTGCAATTTAGCTTTTTTTGTTGCCTCTCATTCCAAAATCCTTTTTGTATATTGCTTCTGTCATTAGTTTCTCGTTCCATGTGTAATGAATAAGTGATATGAAAATACAGAACTCAACTAAAATCAAACTTCCTACTAGCCGTACTACTATTACAACAAACGGCGTTTCTACAATCATAGCCACTTAAGACTTAATGGATGCCGATTAAGACCGTGTTTAAACAAACAGACAGACAGACAGACAGACACATAGGGTTAACTCTTTAGTAAAATAAGTGATAGTCTAACGTTTTCAAACTTTGATTAAAATTTTGTTCTTGCATTTGAAACTACTAGCAGAATACGATTTCCATTTAGGTACTAGTTTTTCAAACTATTTCCTGAAAATGATTGTCTGATAGGAAAAAATGCAAGAATAATCAAAATGATTTCAAACTCCCGTTTCATCTTTATATTAGAAATTTAATGAAATTCAATTTCAGAATCCTACGTTGGATCAAAAAGAATCCTCGTTGCGTTGCAAAGTTTCAAATCATCATTCTATGGATAGTTCCTGTCGTGATATTCACTGTCGGTTTCTGGAATAGATCTCTGTTTTGCCTTGAAGAATGCCAATGCATAATGAATTTTGTACCCGCGCCCAACGTTTCCTCTAATTGTCCATTAGAAGAAGGTAAACACTCGAATTTAAACGCAAATGCTACTGTAGGCTATTTGGGCAGAAAAATACAATGTTTTCAGAGGATAAAACTACAGTATGATGAAGAGTAACTTTCCTAACAAATCGTTAAGGCACTTCAAAAAGTAAGATTTCATACATTTGTGGACGGTTTGCTTCTCCCCATAAGTATCATTTTGTACAATCTTCAATTCACCCATTCAATTCTTTCAGGTTGCAACAATGTCGTGCCTGGTATATCCAAAGCATCTACGAGAGCGGCCTGTGCCGTGTGGTTCATCTGCATCTTGATTCTTTTTGCCTATTTGGTTCATTCTTACATCAACTTTCGTCACGTAATGATGGAGCGGCAGAACGCGAAAGATGCAGCACTACGCGAAGCAGGCGAAGTAAGCGTGGAGGAGATATCACCGATCGATGACAACAGTGCAATTGGTCCAAGCACTCTTCATCAATCGAAGGTGGAGACGGGAACCCTAGGACAAAGCGATCGATGCAGCCATCGCAAGAACTCAAAGAGCCTGTTTTCTGAGAGTTTAAAAAGCCATATTCTTCTCCTTGTATTGGTAGCGGGGATTTTCGTCATTGGCACTGCTCCTATGGTCATTGCTTTATTCATTGATACAGTAAATCCATTCATAGATGAAAGTTTTTTTAATAATGGTGTTTCCATTTTCTTGGCCCTCCTCCATCCTCTTAGCTTTTTAACCAACTCCATTCTCATTTGTTCAGCTTACTCAGGGCTCAAGGTTGCTGTAAAATCGTTAGTTCGCTCGATCGCAGAATGCCATTGTTTCAAGAGTCGGCGATAAGCTTGCACTTTACTACTCGCAGAAGTGTGAGTTCTACCACAGCTCCTTTGAGATTCAAATATGATTGGAGACACCAACACCGCTTTTTAACTTTGAGTAATCCTTCGTTGTAACAACCAATTTTTAATCGTGTTTCGTGATACATATTTTTTATTTAGGCACCGTAAAATGCTTTTCAACATTAAGACTGGTTTTACGCCCACGCTCGACGAGCGCACGTGAGAGTTTTTAGTTTTTGTTAAGCCCAAAGAATGAGCCGGAATAAGAGTAAGTTCAAAACGTACTTCAGCAAACGCTTGTATAATATGCGCGTAAACTACATTTTGCAACATGTTAAAAAAGACTGCATTTAGTGAAAAAACAACTATTGGTAATTACCGCGGAATCTTGTTGAAAAATCTTTTACGAAGCGTGATAGAAAAAATATTTACCTAATATGGGGCGCCGTTTGGAAAAAAATTACTCACTTTGTACGAGTGCTTTTTTTTCGTGTTTATCATAAAACTAGGCAATAAAGTCAGCTGCAAAATATATCAAGATATACACAGGGTAGCGCACGAGTGTATTAATACTAAAGTACTTACTAAATCTGATGTATTGGTTATTCTTCTTCTTAAGTTAGCTGCCTGTGCTTTGCAGAAGCAGCTGCGGGTCTTCATCGATCGGTTGCAAGAATCATTTCTACTAGCTAGGCTTCGCATATGAATCAGCTTGGTAACTTACACGCCAGTTTAGCTAGCAAAGGTCGCTGCAAACTACCTGTCTACCTTTGATTGTCTGATAAATTACGCATTCATTTCGTCATTTTTTTAGGTCATACCGCAGCGTACACTGACTGTTGAACACATGCGCTAAATAAATGTAAGTTTACCCATTTGTACATATTAAAATTCTCAAAATAAATTTCTATGTTCTTCCAATTAGGAGTAGCGCCTTTTACTTTACTGTTAATACACTCGTGCGCTACCCTGTATATCTGATATAGTATATGTCGGAAATTTCCGATATATTTTACAACTGTTTTTTGTCAGATATATTTTGCAGCTGGTTTTATTAACAGTTTTACTATAAATGCACAAAAAAACACTGGCACAAAGTGAGTAATTTTTTCCAAACGTTTTCCTATAATCTAATCAAAATATTTCTGCTATTCAAGACTTTACTTCAGAGTTCATTAGATTTACATGTATCATAGAAAGCCGTTTAAGCCACTTGATCAAGTTGCCAACCAATTCCAGTGAACTAGATACCGCAACCTTGTTTTTAAAAGTGATATTTGAAAATATTTCGTTTATGAATTACTAACTGCACAATTCAAACTTTCCCACTGTCCGTCATTATACTCGGGACGAATTTTTATATTGTAAACTTACAATACCCAAGATTAAATTTTTAGTTATAAACTTCTATTTTTATTCAGTGTGCTTGCTTTATTCTCCCAAGTGTTTTTAGTGTCTTTTGAAATAAATTTTTTTCTTGGGGACTGCTTCTTGTTTATTTGATTGCAGGTCAGCTACACACGATTTTTGAAATTGAGGACCTGAGTCATTACGTTGATAGTACATAAAGTGTTCTTCCCGCAACATTTTCCAATTCGACTCCCTTTATAACTTACTTACGGTGCAGCATGGAATGCTAAGAAAGTCCGGTGATAATTGATCGTATGCTTCATATTTTTAAAACTTGACTCAGTCGGCATTTTTTATGCGATTTATACAAATTGAAGGCGACTAGACCGATTTGAGTCTGGTTTAAGGAAACCCTAATAACCAACTTAAATCAATGTAAAATGGCTTTGAAAAAAAGCTGTTTTAGACATAAGATCTTGACGCTCCTATCAGTAGCGGTATCGCGTCAAAAGCGAAGATTTAGGGCAGGCCTGCGTAACATATGGCCCGCAAAGCATTTCATAGTCATTCAACAGCTGAACTCTGTCTTTTCTGTATCCACCTGCTGTGTGTGAGAGAAAGCATTTTGATTGAATCTTATTACTCAATTATTTCGTAATAGTTACTTCTCTTATGATGCCTTATTCGATGTTTGTTAGAAGTTCTTGCAGGTGTATAGCTCATGATCTTAACCTTGATGAACAAGAGAAGAGCATCAAGAATAGAAAATTTTAGAATTCTGTACTAGGGCCATTGCGCAGGTAAAAAAACGACCAGATACAAGTAGCCTACAAACTGAAGTTCATCTATCCATAGAGAGTGGTTCACTTGCTTCCTATTACCGTTATAGTTTGTGACTTTGTGCTAGTGTTACGTAATCTGCCCGTAGTTGAACTTTGTTTTTTACTGATAAACTATGTCGTAAGAGAAAAAAAGGAAAATAGACAGCGAGCAAAGAGCGTTTAACTATAAGTGGACGAACAAGTACTTGTTTGTAACAAACAAAGACCAAATAATCTGTCTAGTGCAGTGCTACTCAAACTTTTTAATATAGTGTACCGGCAGCGCACTTTCTGTCATTTGACGTACCAGCCATGTATTTCAAACGGAAAAAATATACAAAAGTAAATGTCAATCAATAAACAATAACTGTACCATAAACAAAGTCAAAAATGCTTTTATTTCATGCTTGAATGGGTAGGGTTACCTAATTACTAAGGCATTATGACAGCGAACCCTACCTTAATGACGATTCCGGCCGAAAATCACATAAAACGTGCAGGGTAACAGGTGGTGACCTTTTTTTTTTGGAGATCACCCCCACCGTAGGCGCGCCCGCGGTCGCGGACAGAATTTCAGCGTCCCGCTTTTGATCAAGAAACTATGATAAGCCCATATTTTTGGTTTCGTGAAAAGAATACTCAGGCCAGTGTGTGAAAACATGCTCTGGTCAATGTAAATAATACTCAGCACACTCATTTTCTAACTGACCGCGTACCGGCAGACACGCTCTGGTCAATGTAAATAACACTCAGCACACTCATTTTCTAATTGACCGCGTACCGGCAGTCATCTGCTTGCGTACCGGCACCGGTACGCGTACCACAGTTTGAGAACCACTGGTCTAGTGAGTCAAGAAACGGTGGCCGTTCCCAAGGAAAATAATTTGAGACGACATTTGGAAACTCAGCATCCTACTATCGCTAAATTAGATCGAAATGAAAAGAGCCTTAAAGTAGGGTTAACATACGTCCGGAAAATTCCGGACATGTCCGGAATTTGCTCAAGCGTCCGGAATTTTGCCCAATGTCTAGAATTTTACTCAAATGTACTGATTTTTGCTCGAATGCCCGGAATTTTTGTAATTAAGCAACAGAAAAAGCAGTTAACAAGGAATTTTAATTGCCGCGGGTGGCACAACTGGCAGCGAGACAAGTGATAACCTTTTTCTTTTTTTGAAAAACACCGTTGTTTGAAGTAATACAACACGAGCTTGTAGCAAAAGTGACAGTTTTCAAACGTCCCAGCAAGGTTGAGCGATTGTGCCCGGAATTTTGCCTCATCAGATATGGTAACCCTACCTTAAAGCAGCCAGCCTTATGAAAAACCTTGGCAAGGAACAGCAATTTTTCAAAGTATTCGACAACAAAAAGTGCACAAGCTACGAATGTTTGCTTCCAAATTTTGAGAAAAATTGCTGCTTTTGGGAAGTATTTTACAGAAGGAGGGTTTGTGAAAAAGTGCATGCTGCTAGCTGTATCAGAGGTTTGTCCAGAAAAGATGCGGATATTTCAAAACATCAGTCTCTCATGCATGACCGTACAAAGAAGGGTGGCTGACATAGCTGCCAACGAATCAGTAAAGGCAGAAAGTAAAAGAATTCTGTTTTTATTCATTGGCTATGGATGAAAGTATCGATTGTTGCGATACAACTCAGCTTGTCATATACTGTATATTCGAGGCGTTGACAAAGACTTCAATGTTAGTGAAAAACTTGCTTTCATACAATCAATGAAGGGTCATGCTACTGGGGAAGACATCTGTACTGAAATAATTACTTCTGTAAACCAGAAGTTGGCATACAGCTTTACAAACTTAGTGGCCATTTGCACCGACGGTGCTCCAGCTATGTGTGAAAAACATACTGGAGCAGTTTCTCTAATTCAGGAAGTCATTGAAAGACGTGTAATTACACACCACTACATTATTCACCAGCAAGCTTTGTGTGGTAAGATTTAAAAAATTGACCACTTAATGTCTGTGGTAGTTTCGGTTGTAAATTTCCTTCGTGCTCGCGCTCTAAAACATAGAACATTTTGAGCATTTCTGGAAGAGGTGGATGCCGAATATAAAGACCTAGTATACCACACAGAAGTGAGATGAATGATCCGTGGAAGAGTGCTACAGCGTTTTGTTACTTTGAAAGAAGAAGTTTTACAGTTCCTTAAAAATGAACCAAAAATGTTCGAAGAGCTTGAAAGTGAATCCTGGAATTATGATATATTTTTCCTTTATGATATCACTGCTCATCTGAACGATCTCAACACGCAGCTTCAGGGAAAAGATCTACCGATATTTCAGTTGGTAGGAGCAGTAAAAGCTTTCAAAATAAAACTACGACTTTTCAGAAGTCAGTTGTTGAAAGGTGAAATGATCTACTTTCATACCTGTGCACAACATATTCCCCAGTGCCAACATCTTGAGCTAAGAGAAAATGTGCACAGCATATTGAGATACTGATGCCAGAGTTTGACCGACGACTCACTTTGTTTCAAGAAGAAAATCTCCAATTCAAACTGTTTGAAAACTCATTTTCTATGGATCCAGAAGAAGTGCCAATGCAATTGCAGTTAAAGGTTATCGAACTGCACGCCTCGTCTGTGTGCAAGACTAAACACAGAGAAAGTAGCCTGCTAGACTTCTACAGAATTGCAAAGAAAACGCTGAGTATTGTTGGCAGTACCTACATAACCGAACAAATTTTTTCGATTATGAACATAAACAAGAACAAGCAGCGATCCTCTTTGTCTAATGAAAGTCTGGAGAGCATCCTGAAAATATCTACTTCCCATATGCATCCAGGTTATGACAAACTTGTTGCCAGGAAGCGATGCAATGTTTCACATTAGTGTTTGTGATTAAAGAGTGCATGAGTTTCTATTGAGTTTGAAGTATTACACATTGATAATGTACGCTTAATTGCAATATAATCAGTGATTTAACCTAAAAATAATGCCCATGGTGCCCTCGGCAAATTTTCTCTAGTCAATGTGGCCCGAGCCTTTTTTGAGTTGTGCAAGCCTGATCTAGAGTGAGTAAGTATTTTATGTGATTATTTTGGGCGTTAGGCAATCAAGACAAGCCAATGATAGCGCGTTGTAAAGCGCGAAAGAAAAAGATTTCGCAATAGCGAAATGTTACAGAAAGCGCAGCAAGAGGACAAATAGGAACGCTGCGATTATTGAAAGAGTTTGAAAGTGTAAACAAACTCTTTCCGGTTTGTAACAAATGCAAACAAATCTCTTTGTGGTGTAAACGAACTCTTTGTTCTCACTCAATGAGAAATGAAACGGGTGAAGAAAATATTTCTGGACAATGGCTGCTCTAAAAACATCGTCAACGCTCAGATCGCCAAGAAAGTTGCTCAATTCCCTCTCTTAAGCGATTCGGCCCAGAAAAGTACCCGGTGCACTTGAGGGTCTCTTGGATAGGTAAGCCATCCACAAACTTAGAAAAAGAAGTCAAAACTGCAGAGGAAAGCTGCTATGGTTCCGTCAGCACCCGCTTGGTCTTTACGTCTAAGCGCATGCTGCCTGTGGCCCGCAAGGATGTTCTACCAACCACTCAGAAAAGTTTTATCATATATGAATATAAGTGCCACTGTGATAGTCGATACGTAGGGCGAACATCTCGACGACTACACGATCGCATCAAGCAACATGTTCCGCAATGGTTAAGACAACAATTGACCTGTCGAAGCCGATTTCAACCACACAGATCGTGCAAACGAAACGACACCAAACCGGGCTGTGACTCTGCCATTGGTCAGCACCTTTTGGAAAATGATCAATGTGCATTAAACTATGAGAATAAGCGGTTTTTAATCCTCGCTACAAAACGCAGCTCTTTCCACCTTAATCTCTTAGAGGGTGCTTATATCAAGACTCAGGAGCACGGTGTTATGCAGACAGAAAGAGTTTGTTTACACTTTCAAACTCTTTTGATAATCGCGGCGTTCCTATTTGGCCTCTTAATGCACTTTTCTAACATTTCGCTATTTCAAAATCTTTCTTTGACGCTCTTTGCAATAGTGCTACTATTGGCTCTTCTTGATTGCCTAACGTCCCAACTAATCTCATAAAACACTTACTCATTCTAGATCTTCCCTTTTGACGCGATACCGCCACTGATAAAAGCGTCACGAAAAGTTTATTATTCAAACAGCTTTTTTTCAAAGCTATATTAAAATTCCCTAACACCAACAAAATTTTTAAATGAATATCAAAACATCAAATAACATTAAAAACAGTTCTGTGTTAATATTGTGGTTTTTTACTTTCACTGAAAAGAATAAAAGATTCGATGGTTTTTCGAAGTCGCGCGATCTTAGCTTTTCCAAACTTGCTCATTGCGGTTGGAAATTAAAGTTTTGCAGCACGACGTGACGCCAGCTTAAGAAATTCGATTTTGAATTGAACAGGTACATGTTCGATTTACTGGTAAGATTCTAAGTTATAGTATGTTAACCCTAATTTGAGTTGAAAGATTAGTTACAAATTCTTGTAACAAACCTAGTCCTAACTAAAGGTAGATAAAAGAGGTAGAAGGGGGAGAGAGCTGAAGCCCGGAGCTTCGCACAAATTAGGAACCCATACCGTGCTTTTTGAGGAAGAATAGTGAAAAAGTAGCAAAGGAGTTGGTTTTTCTAGAAATTAAAGTCTTGTGAAGACCAGCCACCAAAATTTTAAGTGTTTTTGACCGATACGCTGTCTTTTAAAATTCGGAGACTTCATATTTAGATAAATTTTTTGAAAATATGGATAGATAATGCCAAGAAAGCATGCTTACGAGGTAAATAGTCAAATTCTACCAAAGAACAAAGTTTTTCTAAAAATTGCGAGTTTGTTAGGGATAGTAGGAAAATTGTTTAACTAAAAATAAAACATAATGTATGACAACCATTTTTGATCAGCCGTAATGAACCAATCCTTAACCTTCTACATTACTTGGAGTTACATATGGCTAAGTAAAAAATTTCCTCAGCTTTCAAACGACACTACGTAATTGTTAGTGCTTTGTCATCCCTTTACATATGAAACTTGCTTGTTTTCATTGTGGTTGCCAATTTTTTGTGGGGGAGAAAAGTTACACTAAGGTCTTGAAGCTTAATTTTTTTGGTTTCAAAACAAAAGTAAAGATACGAGGTATAAGTTATTGAAATTGTTTGAGATAACATTCAATTTGATATAATATATTATTGAAAATCGGTTGAGAAATGAGGTCACAAATCAGATTTTAAGTAAACTGATTTTGTATAAGTTTGCAATTTTTGCAAAAACTCCATATATGATGATTGATTTGTACCAAACAGTTTTATGACATTTTAAAGCGAGTTAGAAACGTGCAGGAAAAATGAAAAGCATGGTTGGAAGACTCAAGATGCTCAAAAAGAATCTGCTGTTGCATCATCTATTTAGCTCTAATTGTTGTCGATTTCTTTGAATCAATAGCGCGTTGTTGATATTTTCCGAAAAAGCTTTTGATCGCGTTTCTACATACAGTCGTTTTTGAAAAAATACTGAAAGCAAATCGTGCAATCAAGCGTTGACACTGACGTCATTTTTCGCCGCAAAAGGATGAAATGTTTTGTAAGTTGGCCGGCTCCTGTTTCAGGAAAAACCGGTTTTCTTTGGTCAAAAAATGCAAATTAAAAAAAAATGGTGTTTAATTATGACGTCGACATGACGTCACCGTCACCTTTATGACACTCACCCTGAGACGGTGATCAATCGTGCGAAGTTTGATGCTCGTACGCTCAGTAGTTTTGGAGGAGTTAAAGCGCACGTACGTACAGACAGAAAGCTGCTTAATGTATTAGTTGCGATTTCTCACCTCAAGAAGCATGGGAATTGAAATTGTGAATAAAGCAGGATGTGTTAGCTTGTCTTGTACATCACAGTGCTGATTGTTTAATAGAATGATTTTTGAAATGTCTCAATATCACATTTTTGTGCTAGAGTCTGCCCAATTAGTCTACTGTTTATTCACAATGATAATATACATGACAAGAAAAGGATGAGCTGCTGGGGTCTGGTATTGCTAACAGTAAAAATGTTTAAAGTTGAGGAGTAAAATAGTCAACTAGGATATATCAGCCCACAACATAGGTGTAGCTTGGAGGTTCATCGGGCCCATAGCTCTCAACTCTTATGAAACCGATCAGAAATAAAGATGTACTGTATATTTAGGATGTTTATTTACAAAACATCTATTTCCAAAAAGATAGTCATCAATCAAATTGGAAATAAACATTAAAAAAATTGCGGGCTGGAAAATCCATTTCAAAAGCAAATAAAAAAATCGATTTAAAAAGAGGGTAATTAGTCATTCGTATAGCAGCTTATTTATTAAATATAGAATAGGACGCTTTGATGCATAAATTTCGTTTTCCGCTGACCGAAGCCGTCGGAATGTCATGCATGGCCAACTTGGTTGGCGTTTTCAGCATTGATTGTTGAGTGACCTCTAACCATTGTTCATAGGTGATAGTAACAGCCTATCTACAAACAATACTTATTTCCAAGCGATTGCCTTCCCATATAAGCTTGAGTTTACTCAAATTTTTCTCAAATGCGATCATTTTAAGTTGGTCGAAGTGGTCTAACTTTAAAGTCAGGGATGTGGAAGCGGAAGCGGAAGCTGGAAGCGGAAGCAGTGGAAGCGGTCCTTTTTCTGTGGAAGCGGAAGCGCGAAAAACCTACCGCTTCCGCTTCCACATAGGTTATTTGACTTGAAGAGTAACTTGGCGAATAGTTTTGTCCATTTCCCAATGTGGATGAAACGGTGAAGTTGCACTATAAGTATGAATGAACGTGTGATATTAGTAGCGCGAGAGAACAAGAAAACGTATAACTAGCATCACATTTTATATCGATTACGGGTAAGAAAAAAATAGTTTGGACAATGAAACGTAGCTAATAAAATGATGATTTGATAAAACTTAACTAACCTTGATTAGGGAGTTAAAAACGTTGAAAAAGAAATTACTCACGACGGAAACAACTTGATTATTCTACATCCGTGCTCTTCAACAGGGGTTTCGCAAAACATGCAGTTGTGTTCCGTGAGATTTAAGGGTTCCGTGAAGGGACCGCGAAGGTTCTTCGTTTACTACTAGTAATTATTCTTATTTCAGTATATTGATTTCTTATATGTAGTGGTGTTCCGTGTATGCAGTATAAATAGTAATGGAATCTTGTGATGGCAAGTTGCAGATTGTGACGTAATTCTGTTTAAAGCTTTAGGATTTCTGGATACAAATAAGGTCAACGGGATGAGACAAAATAAAGTGTAGCAGTTTAGTGCTCCTGGCTCGGAGACCCCCAGCATTCCATTGAAAAGCCCTGAGGGAGTCGAGAGAGGAAGAGGAAGCAGGAGGTAAAGAGAAACAGCCAGGAGCATGAGGCGGTGGTGCGTGTGCAGAGGGAGAAGATATAAAGTGGGTGGAAAAAAGATCAGAGGTTTGAAGGCGAGGATGGGGTGCGGGTGATGCATTAGCAGAAGGGGACCAGATGGGCCAGATTGAGCAGTGGAGATATACCAGCTGGAGGAGTCCAAGGAGGAAGTCACAGTGCTGGTAGGTGTGGGATCTCCAAAAAAAGCAGGGAGGGAAGATCCAGGAGTGAGAGCTGCCAAGAATTCTGAATTTAGAAAAGGAGAGTAATGAGCACTTTAAATAAACCCAATTAGAGCATGTGCAGCATTGCACTGACCTACCCCGCCAGGTCACATTTCCAGCGCACACTGAACAGGGAAAGACGGCACAAGGGTTAGGATGAACGTTGCTGCTCATCAGGAGAAGGAGAAGAATAAGAAGACGGGCAAGAGAAAGGAAGGAGAAGAGAAAAAACAGGCCGATTTTATAGAGGCTGCGTGCTACCCTTCTGCGGTAGTTCAGAGGGCTGCACGGCAAAAAATGATTTGTGTGCGGGGAGTGCCCGGGGCAACTGGGACCCTCAGGAAGACCAACAGCCATTTTAACTCAACCCAAACAGGATTGGGGACCGCAGCACCACGTTGAGGAGGCTATTGATTGGTGCTGTTCAATTTTGCTCGCTTTACATGTATATACTATATATACGACAGAAATTTCGCACTTTACTATCCAAAAAGATCGGAGTCAATACGTATTTGGGGACGGACAGAAAGTCGGTAATAATGATTAGAGTTAAAGTTAACTCAAAGTCAGAGTTGGTTGAGGATAGAGGGGAAAAATCAGCGCTATACGGTGTAATTTGTTGTTGTGACGACAGGTTGTTGTCGTGAGCTGTAATATGTGGTCATACGGTTTAGATCTGAGAAGCATTAGGTTAACTGTTGTAAAAGTGGTTGTAAGTAGTGAAGGAACTTGAAATAACTGTCTATTTGTTGAAGTGTTTAATTATTTTTTGAATTGTAGTAACAACATATTTTATTTTCTTGCAAGCAATTCGTGATTTCTAAATTTTGTTAGTGGGGGTTACGTGACAAACGCGAAAGTACAACAGAGGTTCCGCAATGACAAAAAGATTGTAAAGCACTGGTCTACATTCAACAGGAGTTTTAATATCTAAATAAAAGAAGCACAGAGTAGTTTGGAACAATAAGCTTAAGCGAAGTAGGTAAAGTAATAGCAATATATGAAGGTTTTTGTCTCCTCAAAATGATAAAGTGTAGGAGAAGACAGGCTACAGACTCACAAAACTTAAAAAAAATTGTCAACGGTCGTTTTCTCACTTTTTGTTAGTGGAAGCAGAAGCGGTGGAAGCGGAAGCGGTGGAAGCGGAAGCGGAAGCGGTGGAAGCGGAAGCGGAAGCGATAGGTCTGGAAGCGGAAGCGGAAGCGTTTGAAAAATAACCGCTTCCACATCCCTGTTTAAAGTGTTTAGCTTGGTGAGATGAGTTGAATAACAAAGGTTAGTTTCTTTCGTCCCAATTTCAGCAGAGAACAAATTTAAATCTCGCTCGCAGAATTTTTGCGTCTTCCCTTTAAAGAGGTTTTGATTCAACTCTTGTTTTTATAATTCAGGTATTTTAAAATTTATTTCAAAATTAAGCCAGAAAGCTACTGTTGCTATCGTTGGATCGCAAAAGTGCAAACGCTTCGTTGGTGAGCTAATTTCACTCGACCAAATGATAATCAGTCGCAGACTCTATATTTTTTTGGTTGATCAATCTGTGGACGCGGGCGACATGCCACATTCTTTCGCGGACCCACAAGTTTACTTCGTTGGCCGCAGCTTTCACACCCCTGGTTTGAATGAATAATTAAAGTAGATCTGTGTGATGCAGATATAGTTCGTCCAATCATAATTTGTGTGGTGTCGTGTCACGTTTCGTCTATTTACTCACGTATAATTTGTAGCGGAATATTCATTGCACTCAAAGCGCCAGCGACGAAAGTAACCCAGGATTCCACCTACTTTTAATCCGCTCCAGGTCCAAATCGACTTAACATCTTATGCCTGCCCTAAGTTTAGCTTTGCGTTTTCTGTGATAATGATTTGCCTACATGCTTCTACAGTTAATTGGACCTAATATTTATTTATTTATTTCGTACAAAAAAGGTGATAAAACTGAACAGGCCGGTTCATGACCACTTGCGGTCAACTAGCCAAACTCACTCACTCTCAACCAGAGTTGGAAATGGGCCCAATTGTAAGGCCCGAACCCGGCCAGAACCCAGCCAGAACCCGACATTTATTTTGTAGCCTGACTTAAACGCAAAATTTAAATTCCCCGAACGACTTGAAAATGCATGAAACTGCGGAGTAGGCTGTATAGGTGAAGCAACAAAATAAACATCACAAAACAGGCCCGAAATCGACCCGAAAATTTTTTAGAACTTAAGCCCGAACCCAAGCCCGGCCCGTTTCCAACTCTGCTCTCAACTCACGCCCGCTCTTCACAACAAAATTACACCATTTTATGTAGGCTATTGTAGAAGCAAAAAACAAACTATAACCACAAAGCATAACTACAGCACAACCTATGTGCAACCCAGCTAGAAGAAATCTATGTAACTCCTATACTACACTGTCACAACGATGCATTATATAAAATTTGTGTACCGCCAAGGGGCCTTTCAAATATCATATTCAAATAATCATACACGCCTCCAGAGAATGAAAGGGGAAGCAAAACCGTTATATTAGTGTTATAAGAGGGAGAAGGATAAGAGATATGGTAACAAGACAAACTTGCTACTACCTAAAAAGAATTGAAGTTTTCAATCTGTAGCGTGTCACGCCTCGCACTTTATCGAGCTGCCATGCCAAACATCTTTTTGTCCATTTTTTTTATATCTTTTTGTTAGCCTGCTTTCGGCTGCTCAGCACCTCGCTGCCGCCATTATTTGTGATGCTAGTTTTTGCTGTAGGTACGGTGAATGGCTACTTTGCAACTTCGTGCGTGCCTAGTTCAACACCCAGCCAGTTTACCGCTGCTGCTAGATCAGGGGTTCTTAACCGGGGGTAAATTTACCCCATGGGGTAAATTTGACTTGTCTTGGGGGTAAATTTTGTTAGCAAAAAATTCACACTTTTACCTATTACTATAGGCATTTGTAGAAGTGAAAAAATATAAAAACATTTGGGGGTAAATTTTACTTATGAAATTTGCCAAGGGGTAAATGATAGAATAAAGGTTGAGAACCCCTGTGCTAGATCCATCAATTAGACGAATTTACTATAACTTGCTTATGAGCACTGCTCGCTCAACTGACAAAGTAATCCACTGTCAGGTTAGTAGCCACTTGGCTATTTCTGCTTAAAAGAGTATAGTGCGCTTACAGTTTGCACGCCTGGCGATCTAATCTCTCGCCAGGAATCTCAGCCTGTCTGGCTTTCCGGCAATCTAGCCGTGGACTGACATCTACTACATTGCTTATGATGATCGGTTTAATTGTAATAATACCTGCAGTGGTTGGGACTGGAGTAATTATCGGCGCTGGCCAATTATTTGCGGGAGGTCCCCTATGTAGGAAATAAGTAAATTACAGCAGCGTGAAGTGTAAAGATTACTTTGATCCACCCTTAGCAGTTGGGAAGAATTGATCGAAGATTAACATTGCATCGTGTATTATTATTTTATATGTCTAAAATCACACACATATACTTTAACATATGTTCATCGTGACTGGTGCAGCGACTTATGTTTATCGTGACGTGTGCAGCGACTTATGTTCATCGTGACTGGTGCAGCGACTTATGTTCATCGTGACTGGTGCAGCGACTTATGTTCATCGTGACTGGAGCAGCAATTTTGTTGCCGGCTATGCGGCAGGAAATTTTTTGGTCTCTTTCCTCGCTGGACATTTTGGCGGACGGTCGTGTTTTGCTATGTCTGCCATCAATGCATGAGGAGAGTGTCAGATTCTACTGTCTGAACATTGACGCGATAAAAAATAATTACCGTCGTGCTTCTTTCAACCTTGACTGCCGTAGCACCCATTTTAGGGTCTCAGCCAGCACGCTCCTGTCAAACAGAAAAACACTACAATCCCTTTGCTTAAACAGGATTTGTAGCGAATCCAAATAATGAGTTTGCTTGAGTACATTTGTTTATATGATGCTTCAAATAAAGATGAAATGGCTTTACAAAAAGGTCATAATGCCTGACATGGAAGATAGTAGAGTTAAAAATCGCATAAAAAGCGCCATATGACTTGTGAGCAGTCACTAATATGATTGACTCTTTTCAAAAAATTCTATTTGTATTTGACATTATTGAATACGTGCAATGTTTTGATGCAGTTCTAAAGTAGAGTAATTATTTAAATTATCGCTAAGTCTATTATGAAAAAATGAGTCGCAGAATTTTGTTGTTTCTTATACAAAAATATCATTAATTCGTAAAATGTTAATATATTGATGTCAGGTATTCACTTGAAAATAATCTGTTAGACATTAGAAGTCGATAACGCAAATGATTCTATGTTGTATTACTTGAATACACTGCAATATGTCGTTTGTTGCAGTATCCCACGGCATAATTGCAAATCGAAGTGAACAGGCAAAACTAATGGTCTACTACTCTACACTGTTTGACCATTTTCATTTTTGATTTTATGTTTACATAGTGACTTATTTTTAAATAAATTTTTAGCTGCATTAGCAAGTTTATAAGCAACACTGCGCACATGTTCGTTTCAAGTGGTATTCTTACCTACAAGCAGAGATAATGGGTAGTATCGAGATGCATCAATCCAATAGCGAAATACTCGTCTATCGGAATCGATATCACTTTAACATTGCTCAAACGTAGGCCTGTGGAGGATCAATGTCGTTTTATTGTATTTTTGCGTATCGCCAATACTCAGAAATCGTAGTCTTAAAGTCAAATTAAAAATCTGTTTCGAAAACAATATTTCTGGAAATATTAAATCCGGCTTGCCAATCTTGGTCTAATGCTTTTGATAAATTCATTCATCATATTTTTGACGGTAGAAAATTCGTAGGAATTTTTGTCCATTTTTGGTATCACAGCTTAATTGTAGTGTTTTGTTCGACAAAAACTCAAAGCATTCTGCTTTACAACTTTCCCAAAGCTACGTGAGTTTGTTATCCTAACTCCACCATTGCCTCAAAGAAAAAGATTTCTTTAATGAAGTGTCGTCGATTCAAAGCAGAATGAAAGAAATGAAGCATCTGGCAAGAATCGTTTTCTAAAGTAAAAACCAATGCCAGAAGTTACGTTTCACGATGTTTAAATGTCAGCTTTATCAATCAATCATTTTGTATTTGCCCAAATCAGCATACATAGAAAATAAATTTGACAGCAGTGGACAAAAAAAGGAGACGATGACAAAATGATGTACGTTAATAAATGCACATGAAAAGAATTTAGTTTAAATTTGAAGATAGTGGCATGGCCATCGCACCTATAAAGTGACAGATAAATAAAATACACACGAAGAAAAGCATACACAGTATGTACGAGGTGCCGCACAATACATTAAAAAAACTGTCTTATTGTAACCCTAACAGGGGAGGCTATCAGGTGCTACACCTTGTGCAAGGGTGATCTGAGAGCAACGACAGCTTCTTTACGTGTCAAAGCATATAAACCCTGTCGCCGTTTGTAGTTTTAAGTCATACACCAAGGACTAGCAATTATGTGAGTAGGACAATTGAGATAGGATGTGGCAATGCTTTAACCTTCTTTGGCCTGAAAAATGCAAGTCAAAGCAATTAGGTGAACAAGACAATTAAGATGTGCTGGATTTTTTGAAG
Organism: Trididemnum clinides; assembly: GCA_963675345.1. Taxonomy (NCBI): domain Eukaryota; kingdom Metazoa; phylum Chordata; class Ascidiacea; order Aplousobranchia; family Didemnidae; genus Trididemnum; species Trididemnum clinides. The sequence continues at coordinate 32,501,965 of OY776299.1, read as the reverse complement.
GTTTGCTTTAAAGAATCATCAAGATATTTTATGATTTTTTTCATTAAAATATTCTAAATCATTTCTAAACGGATTGTTTGTTAGAGTACTGTATTGACAGTGGCAATGTGCAATTAGTGCTACTGTATTTACAAAAATTACAAGACAAGTCTTCAATTTCAACTTCATGACACAGTTCATCTTCATCAGTAAATAAAAGCATCGATTTCTTCCTCATCATCTGCACATTCGCGGTCTTTAGTGCTCGGGCTCTCGCTCTTCGTCTATCCTTCGCTTTTGATCTATTTCTGAAACATCACTAGTGTGTTCTCACTATTTAGCTGCTTTGGGTCTGAAACGCTTGATTTCCTTTTGGCGTAATGAAAGAGCTGATTTTATGTGAGCAAAATGAAAGCTGCATATCACTAGGCAACAAATTTTTGTTTATCTCCTTTTTTTGTGTTTCTTTATGTTTTTGGGGTCGCTGACGCCGATTTTGATGTTAGTTTTTGCATAGTGTCAACGATTTTAAAGATATTTGCAATAGATTGAAGTTTGTTATTTACCAAATAATAATACAACTTTAGCATTAAGTGACATTTATATTACTTTTCAATCTTTTGTTATTTCATTTATGATATATTTTTATTGTTTTCATCACTCTCTAAATGGTGCTAGAGAAGTGAACTAGCCAATTGTCATTTACTATCCCGTGATTGGACACAATTTTGGCGGGTTTTTGATGCACATGTCTGAGCTGGTCCAGTGTCAGAAGTTTAGAATTGGTTTATGGGAGGTGGATTTTTGAATCTGGTACCAATACTGTACTTAGTTTAGCAGTTAAACAAATTGCGAGTTAGGCCTACTGCAGAGAAGTTGCTTATTTTGGAAATACGCTATATTTTTTTTGTTTTTGCTGGTTAAATTAAATGCTATTAATATTTTCAATACTTCAGTAAATATGAGTATAAAAAGACCTTGCAAAATTCCTTCCGACTGTTTCTGCTGTGCTTGTGGCTATTACATCAGTCCACAGCAAAAGAAACACAAAGTTATACCAGAAACCAAATTCTTCATAGACTATGAGACATATTTTGGCATGAAGATGGGTGAACAAGATAAATCTTGGGCCCCACATTTTTGCTGTGGAAGTTGCAGATCTACATTAGAAGGAAGGATGCGCGGAAGTTGTAAATGTATGCCATTTGCCATTCCCCGAGTCTGGAGAGAACCTACCAATCATCATGATGACTGCTATTTCTGCATGGTGGGCATTTCCAAATACAAAAAGACAAAGGACAAGAAAAAGATTGTTTATCCAAGTATTCCTTCATCTATTGCGCCTGTCAGTCATGGCCCAGAACTGCCTATTCCTCAACCTCCAACAATGCATGCTATATCATCAACCTCATCGGAAGATGACGATGCTGATTTTAAAATTGACACTCAGTGTTCCAGCATAGATCCTTATTTTCCGAATCAAAATGAATTGGATGATCTAACTAGAGACTTGGGTATTACAAAGGCAAAAGCAAAGATAATTTCTTCTCATCTCAAGAAATGGAATTTTCTTGCTCCTTCGTGCAAGATTTCGAAGCCAAGAAAACGACATGTGGTCTTTGCAAATTTCTATGCAATATTCTCTGATTCTGACCATCCCATTCTTTGTTATTGTACTGATACACAGGGCTTGTTTAAAAGATTGGTATTGCCTACTCAGCTTCGGATTGGCGTTTATTCGTTAACAGTTCTAAGCGAAGCTTGAAAGCAGTCCTTCTGCATAATGGTAATGTGTATCCATCCATTCCAATTGCACATTCTGTTCAGATGAAGGAAGATCGTGAATCGGTAAAAATATTACTGGAATTAATTCAATACAATGATCACAATTGGGACGTATGTAGAGATTTTAAAGTGATCGCATTTCTTTTGGGATTCCAAGGGGATTATACAAAGCATTCTTGTTTTCTTTGTTTGTGGAATAGTAGAGCGGATGAGCAGCATTACTTGGTCAAAACTGGCCAGCTTGCAAAGATCTCACACCAGGCTCCCACAATGTTCTAAACTCATCTCTTATTGAAAGGAACAAAATTTTACTTCCTCCATTGCATATTAAACTCGGACTGGCCAAGCAGTTTGTCAAGGCTTTGAAACCGACAAGCCGTGCCTTTCGCCATATTAGACAGATGTTCCCAAGCATATCTGAAGCAAAAGTTAAAGGTGGTATATTTGTGGGGCCACAAATAAGAAGAATGTTGGCATTTGAAGAGCTGGAGGAACAAATGTCCGATTTGAAGAGAAATGCTTGGCAAGCTTTAAGAATGATTGCGGAAGGATTTCTTGGAAATCATCGAAGAGACGACTATGCAATGGTGGTCTCAAATTTGATTGAAAGTTATGAAAAGCTTGGTTGCCACATGCCCTTGAAGTTGCATTTTTTATTTGGATTTCTTTTGGGATAACTTGGGGAATGTAAGAAAAGAGCATGATGAAAGGTATCGCCAAGACATCCAAGTGATGAAAAAGCGCTACCAAGGGAGATGGAACGAAGCCATGATGGGAGACTATGTATGGAATTTGATGCGGAAATGTAACACCACATACAAGCAAAAAAATTATTCAAACGTTCATTTTTTGATTAAAATGTTTTATGGCTTATTTGCAATGCCCTTAACCGTGCTTTTTTTAATTGCTCATATGTGGCTTTTTTTTTTTTTTGTGTAATATTTCAACTTTATTATGTGCATTATACAAACTTAAAATCATAATTTCATAAAATTTTAAATAGCGGCAAAGCCATTGACCTAGATCCACCAATGGCTTTCACTCAACCAGAAAAAGCGTTTTGTGTTCTTGAACTTTCAAAAACTGATTCAGCGACACTTGATGATCGCGTTCTCTTGCCCTGATATCTTAGGTCTCCAGATGTCACACCCTGCGACTTCTTTTTGTGGGTTTCGTGAAAGCACTGGTCTATGCGCCTCCCCTTTCCAAAAGATGTAGCTGATCTCAAGGCCGAATAACGGAAGTTGTTGCAACTTGCAATCATAGACAACACAATGCTGGAACGCATTTTAGCAGGAATTTGACTATCGGCTTGATGTGTGGCCTATGACTAACGGTGTTCACATTGAACATCTTTGAACATTCTATAAAAAACTTGAGACTGCAAGCTTTCAGAATATATCAGATGCATTGTTATTTCCTTAATAGTTTTTGACATATTCATCGTCAAAATGTGCCCATGACTTTTGGAACACCCTGTATTATGATAAACACATTTTGTCAAAAAATTTGTTGTTCAGCGATACTTTGTGAAATGAGAAATATGAAAGCTGCATGTAAGAAAAATAAAAGCAATGATAGCTTGTTTTCAAGCTCTAAAGCAGCGTGCAGCAGGAAAAGTGAAAAAAAAGTGTTTTAATTAGATTAAGTAAAGAACACCAACTGCTATGCAATCCGGTGCAGACGAAAAATAATTAATTGCGGCGTACACAATCGATAGTTCTATCTTTACCGCAATTACAGCCTCGCCATGAAATACCTAACGGGTGAGGCAGGCTTTCAGTAATTTCCGCTCAGAAGAATCAACATTCGTAGCTTGCATTTCATGCAGTTTAGCCGTTTTCTGCTCTGAGATTGAAAAGTATCTCCATGTTTGGACTAAACCGCGTTTGAAATCTCGGATGTGCTGTAGTTTCTTCACTGTGTCTGTACAAGCCTGTGCGATGCGATACGTATGGCATTGCACCGAGTAGTGATCGGGTTTTGTTCACTCAACTTCTAGGGGAGAGAATTTCGGTGGCCTATTATTGCACCAACTCCATCACATGCAAAAGCGACATTCTTGCTCACATCAAGATCGTAATCGGCGGAAACATCATTTCAAAGTCGGAACAGGTTAGCAGCAGTTGCTCCACGATCGCCAATATGTCGAATATCATAAAATTCTGTTGCCTGGCATCCTTTTGTATGCATGTACTAAACAAAAGCAATGTATAGCTGCAGCGCAGCAATATCGATTTTCTCGTCGACCATAGATGCCCAGCATGTGATCTGCTTGACATCACAAACAATGCGTTGACTCATATGTTCCCAGATGAGCAAAATAAAGTCGGTTACTATTGTTGAACTGATAAAGCGCACATCGTGAAGCCTATCGTCATAGCCCACATAAGGTCTGCAAGGAAACTATTTTTCAAATCCTTGTCTCTTCTTTCGAAATCCAGTTAATCAGATATTATCGCTTGGCTACCACCTCAACTTTATTTGAAATGCCATCTTCATGAATAGCATAGAATAGTGAAGCGCATGGAGATTTTTCAGGCTAATGGCCTTTTGGTGCTGATGAGAGCTGGGATGGTTATCCAGCCGGTCTGGGCGTTGAGGCCTGGAGGGATCGGTGGTGTAAATATTAGCATATTTTCCTCGTCCTAAGGTAACTGCTGGGTGCTTAGAGCGTAGCAAACATATTATACCTCGGTGATCATGCAGAGTGAACGCGTTCATTTGTAGGGATCCATCAAAACCTTTCAGCATAAACTATGATTAAAAAGCGTTGTCTTTAGATGCTACTGACTGACTGTTAACTGAAACTGACGATGCTTTTGCAACAGTTAAACGCTGTTCTTCCTGCACAACAGAATCGAAAGAACTTCCGCAACTACTGCTGCTGGCATTTGCACTTTCTGGCTGGCCGACATCAGAAACTTTTTGTTCAAATCCACTTCAAAAATACTGCTTTATACTTGGATGGCTAGCGCTATGTTTCTGCTGCGACATTATCTTATGAAAATACACGCAAGAAAGCATACGTAGAAAATTTGGAAAAGACTTGACTTGCTAAAAAGTCTTTGTTTTTGAAAACAATCAATTCTGTATATGTGTCGATGTGTCTATATACAGTAACTTTCTCCGAAACTACTGGACGCAAAAACATGAAACACTGCACGATTGATAAACATCTCTTTTGAATGAGTGTTATAAGGGATTAGTAACGTCACAATTGAAATTGAAATGTTAAAATTTGTATCTTTTGACGATAGAAAGCGGTTTTTAGATCAAACGAAAGTCAGTACCCGACTTACTGACATGTCAAAGTGTTTTTCCTTTAAGACAAGGTGTGCAATTTGTGACCAGCGACGTAAAATTTTGTGTCCGTGGATGGCAAACCTATCACATGCATCTCGGAATAAACGATCTTGAAATAAAAAGGTCTTCGTGGCCTTTCCGGATGAACTCAGCCACCAGCCTCTGCTGCGAAGCTTATTTGTACGAAGAAGGATTGTGATTAACAATCTCTAAATGGTCCAAAAAATTGTCAAGAAGTCTGAAATTGGCTCCCTTGCAAAAAATATTGCACATTCCTGCTTTAGCGCGCAAGATGACGCTATAACAAACAATTCATTGAAGAATTAGTTTTCTTTGGTTTTGCAAAACAATACTGCTTGACCCTCAGAAATTCTCATTGGTTGAAGCGAACGCAAAGGGTGGAACTGGTATTTCTAACCCGACAATATAGATTACCAGTAATCTTGTCGTGTCACGATAGATTTATTCTTGCAAATGTATCGTATCAATCACTTTGACGTCGACCCATAACTTTGAATTTACGTCTATATGTATTTATTGAGGGAAAGAATAAAAGTTGGTGGTCAACCACCTTTATTGAGATCAATGAGAATTTTTTTTCAAATGTGGGGATTTATGGGTGCATATTGGGTTGAACACCCTTTTATTAGGAGTTTCAAAAATAGTTCGCCTAAAATCTCAGAGACGCCGGCCAAATTGGTTGAGTAACATCTTATTGTAAATCTCAATTTAGAATGAGATGAAAAAAGATTACATTAATATAGACTCAATTACAGCAATTGCATACTGCTGATAGTAAGATAAATTAAGATCGTATTTTCAAAAGTAAGGGCATTTCTTTTAAGTAAGGACGACATTATTTTCTTCGACATAGTACTTTAAAACAAGGACTGAAAAAAACCTCTGACAATACGACTAGTTGTTCACTTCCGCCACCAGTTGTGATGCACGCATTCCAAGTTAAAATTTGTATGGAATAAAGACAGGGGTTTTCAAAATTTTTTTGGCTGCATAATTGTTAGCTGAACAAAAATGTAAGTCGTACCCCTGACATAGAATGTGTCGTGGGCAAAGTTCGACCTCACAAAGTTGATTACCAAAAAAAAAAAGTTTTGAAGTTGAAAAAGAGCGTAAACTACAAAGCACCACAAAATAGATATATTGTGTTTTCTAAAAAAATGGGCAAAATGATCGCTTTCTTAAATTTTATCCGTCCAAAAAACGAAATTTGTCTACAAGTTGAAAATGAATCAAATTTAACCTAATACTCTGATCCCAAATTTCAGGCTTTTCATATGACTCAATTATTTTCGATCACACTAATTATAAAATTCTGACTCAAAAATTTTGGCTTTCTTTTATTTCACTATCTCTATGTAGGATCAATTCTGATTCTTTTTCTGGTTTAAACTGACCCAAAGCACCTCGCAGTGTATGCGGAAGCAACAAATAAGCATAGGCTGATTTCAAAAATCTTTGCTGTGTATGTACAAGAAAATGGCTTTTGTTCCCCCAAAATTTCTCTTGCGTTGCCCAAATTGAGAAATACAAGAAACCAGAGTCAATGCTGTACAAATGAATTTTATATAATGGGCATACCACGACATCTATAAATATATATTGGTTGGTTGAAGATTGAAGTTGAAGAGATTGGTTGATTGGTTGAAGAGCACTGAAATAGACTCACCACTGAATAATTTATTCATGTAAATGGTGCCCACTCCCAAATCGAGCGTTGTGTCTCCGCATTTGTGAGAAGGAACGGATAGAACTTGTGAAATGATGAGGTAGTATTGTGTAAAATCAGTCTTCATTCACGAATGTGATAACCAAAATCAGGGGCGCTACCTTTATTCACGACAACTTTTTGTTACTGCCCTCAGAAATTTGTTTCAAGTGTAGTCGACGCTGCCAGCTAAACCGGTATTCTTTACCCCAAATAACTGACTGGTATCACTTCAGAGCGACACCGATGCAAATCTATTGATTTTAATTTCGCTCTGCGGCTGCATTTATCTATTGGTTTGCTGAAAAATTATTGATCAAAATGTATCTCTTTACAAGTAGATTTTTCTTTTATGAAGATTGAGCCTTTGTAGCTTTGATCAACTCAAGACTTTTCTTAACCAGTTGAATCCGAATCGACATTCTAGAAAAATCGCGAGTTGAAATAGGTTTAATCGGTTCAATCACTAAAGCGCGCCAAAGCACAAAACATAGCTTCTTAACCAGCGGCCCGTAGTTTACCATGAGTGAAACCGATGAGAGATACAAGAGTTTCTCATGCAGAGCAATCTTACGCTAAGCTTGCAGCATCACTGATGGTCAGGCCTTCTTTCTTCAGATTTTCCTTAACGTGCAGTGGGCCCAATTTAGCAAATAATCTGATATACAGGGTGTTTCATCTCAATATGTCACTTTTGAAAATCTCATATCTCAGAAGCTGGCAAAAATAGCAGGATAAAGTTGGTTTCGTTGGAAAGGTAAAATCCGGGTTTGTACGTCTTTGCTTTCTAATATTTGTTACAGAAATTTTTATCCGCTAGGATATTTATTTAGTGTTGCACAGTTATGTATATTTTGTTGTGTGAACACTTGAGTTAGTCCGCAAGGCACGTATTACAACAGTTTTAAACGCTTTTTTCTGCAATAAACGTATACGCGGAAAAAAGAACAAAAATCTTTTGATACGTATTTCCTGATTTTGGTTCGTGCTTTATAATTTCGGTTCGTGCTTTGTGGACTAAATTGGATGTTTGGGCAACAGCATATACCGGAAGGCATGACATAAATATCTCAGCGCATGAATATTTTTGAACAAAAATGCAAGATCTCTAAAAATGGTACAAAAACCGGACAAAACATACAAATACGTTTCTACGCACATCCGCGTTTACAAAATATAGTTGTGGATTTTAAAGACTTCGCTAGATGTTTCCCACCAGTTGCCATTACTGTTCGTACGTGCATACATTTTTCTATTTCAATTTCTTTGTTACTTGTCCAATTTAGAAACAGTTATGTCTTTGAAACATTCGGGAATTATCGCATCGAAAATGATCTTTACTCACCATGATACGTACTTTCGGTGTAGGGCTTATATAGCGTCGAAACAGTTATGTCTTTGGAACATTTGGGAATTATTGCATCGGAAATGATCTTTAGTAACCATGATACGTACTTTCGGTGTAGGGCTTATATAGAGTCGCTAAAGAGTATGACGGGAAGTATTGGTGCATCGACAGTAGTGAGTAAAGCAGCAGAGAAAACATGATTTTTTGATAAATGAATTATGTCGTAGCTTTACAACAAAGATAAATCCTCTTGCGTATCCTACAAGTGTGTTCTGAGTTATATTTGTTTCTTTCATGCTCCCCAGAAATGCCAGCTGAACAGTGAACGGAAACAATAATCCAGTTCATACTTGTAGAGTGCGCAACTAATACCGACATTTAATTCTGATGGTGGTCTAATATGAGACACTCAAGCAATAAAAAAAGAGTTAACACTTTTTGACGATTTGTATTTCAAGTACTGTTTAAAAGCTTAAAAGAATTGCAATTAACATCATTGCTTTTAATATGTCAACCACTACAACAAGTTTCTCTCAAAATGGAAATGAAGCAACTTCGTGAGTATTATAGATGAATTGCTGTCTGCTGCCTCTAACTTCCTCCGATCATCTTTATCTTTTAACTCCTCCCCTAGTGTCAAAGATCTATTTGCATGTGGAAAAGCTCTAATTATTCTCTTATCTCTAAATTCAATGGAAACACAATATTTGTGTAAATTTTCAATACGCCATGACTTTGTTGATTAGTTGCCTCATACTTTGAAGCGTCGTGTTTTGTAGCAGCTTTTATTGAATCTCAAAGTCGGGTCGCTTCTTCCACATCTGCTGCGCAACCGCCAGAAGTAATAGCACAACGAGAAACCTTAATGCTTGGGCATTCGTGTTTTCCACCATCCATGATACCAAACAGTTAATAGATCTCCGTTCTGCATATCGCTGGATTCTTTTCTATTCAGGACCGCAGCCAGCAACAAATTTCTGGGGTGGAAAAAATTTTGAAATGGTATTTTTACAGATCGCCCTAGATTTACTGACGAATCAGATATATCAAGGGAATTTTGAAGGCATTTGCTGAAATAAAGTTTAGTCTAAAGTGAAAATTTTTTTGAAGGATGTTAAGGAAGTTGGCCCAATATAGAGCTTTGATCAATTCTTTGGGCCGAGAGAAATATCTAATTGCCTATTTGAGTGCGCATAAGCATGCTTCTATTTTATAGCTGCAAAGTTAAAAGTTTATCTTAGAAATTCACATCACTGGACTGTAAAATAACGTCGTTCTTTACAGAACAAATTCCTCCAAATGTGCTGTCACTAATTACTCATATCACTTCGTCGGCATGAGTGCAAGTTTCGTCTTAGTTGTCGTTCATGTATTTCTTTGCACCGCTTTTATCATTTATAGGTAAGTCTCTTTAGTATCTTCTTATATAAAAATGTGACCACCACAAGAAAACTTTATCAACACTTTCCTCTATTTTAGCCTGACTTCACTTTTGTTTGTTTTATAACATTTTTCTGAACCAGATATAAGAGTTGGTTTTGCTTCAGCAGTGATTTCCTGGCCGATTTAGTTTGGTCTTCCAAACAGACACCCAACCGTTTTTAGCTTTGCGACCGTTTGAAAAAAAATCAGTAGAGAGTGTATAAAATTCATTTTTGGCGACGTTTTTTTCAAAATGTTTATTGAAGCGTTATAGTTAGTTGTTTTCAATTTTTATCCTCAAATATTCAATTTGTAGCCACGAAAACATGTTGGACTAAAACATACAGTATAACAAAAAACCCACAAATGCTACGTTATGACGTTTCGCTGAGCCACTAATATATTCTGTGCTATGTCTACTCAGCACAGCTGCGAATGCGCAGAAAAAGTTGCAGCAAAAAATTTCGAGCTTTTTCGAGGTGACAATTGAGGTGCAGCATTTCGTGGGCGGGATTGTAAGCAGGTCTCTACCGATTTTGAAGGAAACTAGGGCTTCAATAAATTTGCAATTTTGGAGAAAATAAAAACTACCCTAAACTTGTTACAGCACCGCTTGTGTTTTGTTTGTGTGGCCGGTGCTTGCTTTGTATCCTCGTCTTGGAATCGCAAATGGAATCGTCAAACCACTAAATCATAAAGATACAATACATAATCATGAGCATTAAAACAAGTCTTGCTGTTGTCAAAAGATCGCTTTTTTAAAAAAAAAGAACTTGTCAATAAAACTAACCCACATTTCTAGTGCCGAGTATATTATGGCCCTGATTTTTTGGTCAGGTTTTCGGGCGACTGCGTCATACAATTTGGGTCGCCTGCTAATTTCTTGAGAGTAGCCTGAGGTTTAAATAACCTTGATTTCCAAAACAAGATCTTAAATATTGTTTTGACACAAAAAAGCTGTGGTCAAGATCGCGAATACTTGCAGACTTTGATCTTTGTTTTAATGGGGTCGCCTCTAATGAAAACTGAAGATCTCTGGTTATAAGACAAGGCTGACCAAGCCAAAATCAAATTAATGATTGTCGAGGCTTTTTATTCAGCACGGTAAAAGCAACCATTGCTGTTTCTTTTTATTCTGCATGGCAATCCAATAGCAGTCGCATTTCCTAATGGCAGTTCGCCTTGTCGGTAGTGTATTTACCACAGATCAGAAATTGTCTCCCGTTTTCTTGCATGTTTAAAAAGCTTTCATACTTATGCTAGCTAGTTTAAACAAAAAAGAAGCAGAAATCTATTTAACAGAATATAATAGAGCCAAAATTTGAGCAATAATTCTGTGTACTTGATGTTTCTCAGAAAACTTGTTGTATCTTCCACAGGAAAAACTATTTTGCAATTTACGACTTCACTTTTGCAGCTTATTTTCAAAAAGCAGTTAAGCGTTTTGCAAAAAAAACTCAAGTAAACAAAATAATCGCTAAAATATTGACTTTATTGGTTATGTTAAAAGCTTTAAGCAAATCTAACCTATTTGATTCTGTTTTGATGATGTTTCAGGCAAAAGTTAAGACGGAACCTGGTAGACCTATACGCAGCAAATGTCGTCTTCGCAAACGCATGGCTATCGACAGTGTGGACCATGATGGAATTTCTTAATTACTTCGGTCACAACCGCGATACAAATTCCTATGGCAGTCAGCCGATGAATAATTTCTGGTTTTTGTTGAACAATCTTCGGTTAGCAATGTTTGTGGGTGAGTGATTATGAAAATTCACGGGGAATGACGTGGCAACACCGTCCTAATCAATCTTATTTAATCGCTTTCAATTTTTGTCATCTTTGTTGCTCCTTGGAAGGTCCTAGTTATACAGACTAGTATGCAGAAAACTCTCTGCGAATAATCTAAAGTATAATGGAATATATGCTCTATATTTGGTTGTAACTACCGCTCTTTTTGTTTTAAACTAGCCAGCTTTGCCGGCATCGCTCGGCAGAACCGCTCAGTAATGTCGATGTAAACAATATCGGCTCAGCCAGCCACCCAGTGGATGGTTGTGAAATCAGTAACAAAAAGATGTTTGAATGTTTTTGACTTTGCCAAATCTCGTTCCAAAACAACACTATTATTTGCTGAAATGCAATCGACAAAAAATATTATGGGGGTTGCGCATAGACTCTACATGTCTCCCAAGTTTATCGAGTCCCTGGCAATGTCTTGATTGTCCTGTTTTCACCATAGGCTTTCTTGAACTTAACAAAACTTATCGGTTGAAGTCAGCAAGTGCTTGAATTAAAAGCATATCAAAGTTGTGAGAAAGCACCGAGGTGATTGATACGTATTTTCAGAATTAAGCTATTAAATATTGGGCCCAACACCTATTGCTTTTTAGAAACTGTAAGGGTATTTGTATGAGCTTCCGCCTGTGGTTGCAGGCATGTTGCGTAGTTCTGGTATAAACGCACTCTGGCAAAGAGCAAACTAACGTAAATTTAAACACTTGCGGTTAAGCTATTACAATAGCAACGCGCCCATCAGTGATGGCGGGCGTAAGAATATTAATTCAGATGGCTTCACCAAATCGATATTTGTGAGAAAAGTAATAAAAAATTAATCTGTAGTTGGCATGGCCAATTCTCGTTCCAAAATTAAAAGTACCATTTTTTAAAGGAAATCGATTAAGTCTCAAAAAACTATACAGCGCGTTGCGCATAGCAGCCATATTTTTCCAAAAGTTTCTGGAGTTCCTTGCTGCGTCTTGCTCGCCCTGTTTTGTTCTGAAGAAGTGGACTGACTTACAATTGAAACCGCGAACAATTTCAAAATTTTATTTGTTCATTAGAAGATGTGTAAGAAGCATAGTTTCAAAGTTGTGGGGAGGATAGGCGCCAAGGTGATTGATATACGTATTTTCAGGAATTGCCAACTACATATTAGAACCGCTACTGACGACTTTTTTGTGACTGTATAGCTACTTGTATCACCGAAAGCCTAGGAGCACATGACGTTTTTGATGGTTTTAGGGAAATAAATTAGTGTTATGGTCTTACAATAGCGCAAAAAATAGTTTCAATGAAAAAAGTAGCTGTTGTGTCGGAAGTAATTTTTGAGGCACTATATTTATTTATTCTTTCACATAGCGTTCCTCAATGTTTTGTTGGCGTCTCCCTCAAAATGTAATTTAGAATGGTTTTAAACCTTGCCGCCAATAAAATCAAAAGTTTTCACATAATGTATAGCAAGAAATCTAACAAAAACAAGGCCGATCAAGTGTCCCACCAAAGAGTTTATTTCATTGAGAAAACTTGTCGTAGTTATGAAATAATTCAACATAAAAAGCAGATTCTAGCAACGATGAGAGCCATAATTACAAGTTTGTGAAGTCCAGCCACCAAAACCTTGAGTGTTTTTGACCGGTAGGCTACATTTCAAAATTTTTGAATTCTTCACGTTTTGATAAATCTTTTTGCAAATTTAGACAGATAATGCCAAAGAATCATTCTTGGGAAGAAAAACAGTCAAGATGTATCAAAGGAATAAGTGTTTCCAAAAATTGCAAGTTTCTTAGGTCTAGTAGCAAAATTTGTCAACTAAAAATCGAAAATGATTATGGCAACCAATTTTGGGTTAGGGTTAGGGTTAGGGCTAGGGTTAGAGTTAGGGCTAGGGTCAGGGTTAGGGTTAGAGTTAGGGCTAGGGTCAGGGTTAGGGTTAGAGTTTGGTACCAATGATTCCCTCGGAACGGCAAATATTCGGCGCCAAAACCGCCGCTCTAAAACGGCGGCGCCAAAAAGTACCATACCCTTGATTGTGACGTCGTTTTAACCCCAAAAAGATGAAATGTTTTGTAAGTTGGAAAGTTGGGTACTGGCTTTCTTTTAATCAAAAACGATTTTCCTCTGTGAACAAATGCAAACTTCAAAACAATTATCTTTGATCCTGACGTCTTAATTACGTCAACAACCCCCTTATGACACTCACCAATAGTCAATTGTGCGAAGTTTGATGCTTGTACTGCCAGTTTTTCGAAGGAGTTAAGACGCAAAGGTTCACGACATACGCGCACACACACACACACACACACACACACACACACAGATAGAGGGAATTGCACTTAGTGGTAATGATAAGTATCAAAATTATAAATGACATCAACGTGTCTCGCAGGCCTCGATCTTCAGTTGCAAAAAAAAACGCTTGGTTTGGCGCGATCTTAAATTCAAATGCACTTTCGTTTGGTAAAAGCAAGTAGTCTTCTAGCATTTGGCAATGTACTTGTAGTAGGCAAGCTTGCTTACATCGGCCAAAGGAAACTGGATTTGAAATCACGATTAGACGAACACGAGAGGGTCATTAACTTGCGAAGACCTGAGAAATCTGCTTTTTGTGTACACTTTATTATTATGGATCACAGAAAAGATGGCTATTGAACCCCAATCTTGAAGACTGGAAAGGGCCGCATCCGGCCCGCCAAATACCTTACATATGTGGTGTGATTTCATTGTTATTGTAGTAGTAAAATACATTTTAACCCATTTTTACCTAGATACGTAAATCGCATCGCATCCAGCCTTCTTGTGGCCAGGTAGTCGTGAATATGGCCACCCCTGGCTTAATTCATCACAATCACCACCTACCCAGTACAAAGTTGCGTTGGACCTTTTTAAATGTGCTTAACAACCATCACCCTAACCTTCGTTTCACATGTGAGGAGGCTTTAGGTCCCTTCACTACCATTTCTTGATGTCGAACTAACGATATGTAATGGAGAATTTAATATCAGTGCATACTGCAAACCAACTTTTACCGGTGTGCTCTCACATTTTAACAGCATAGCACCTTTGTCCTGGAAACGAGGCCTTATCAATTGCTTATTACATCGTGCTTATTTATATTCTTCAAACGATTCGTTACTGAAAACCGAAATCAACCGTATCATCTCTTTATTTAAACGGAAGGGTTACCCAATATCCTTCATTCTAAATGTGATTGACAAATTTAAGAACAAATTCAAAAATCAGAATCGACAATTCCCTACCGACTCCTCTAACAATACCTCTAACCGAAATCTTGTTTAACCCTCCCATGTATTGGTACCCCATCCACCAAATTTAGCAACCGCCTTGCTGCATTGTTTCACGACAGACTGAGCACTGACATAAAAAAAGCTCATCAGACCTCTAAAATAATCTCGTATTTCAATCTTAGAGTTCTTTACCCGCTCTTTTCTGCTCAAATATTGTCTATAAATTTACTTGCTCTCGTGATAAGAACACGTCATATAATCGGTATGACGGCTAGACAACTATTCGTCAAAATTGAAAACCATCTTTCCAATAACTTAAGCTCATCTAACTCCGTTATCAAACCTCATCGCGATCAGTGCAAAGCCGACAAAGAAACAATGCCAGCAGAGCAAAACTTCACATTATTGAATGAGTGCTGTTTTATCACCGAAACCGAGCTAATGAAAGCGCTGCTAATCAAACGCCTTAAACCATCATTAAACATAAAACTCGGTCATTCACAAGGAGCGAAGTCGCTTCTGCACGTGTTTCATTGAGAGGTACAGTGCTGAAACGTTACTAATTGAATCATCAATGTTCAGTATCTTAATAGCATATCAAATTTAATTTAGGTATTAAAGCTTTATTTGTTTAGTCGTGATGAAGTCCCTGAAAGGGGAAGAAAAGCTTCGGAGAATTTTGTTATGTTAATTATTCTGATGTTAATTTAATTATCTTCAATAAAGTATAATTTTGGATTTTTGTTCCTCAAAACTAAATATTAAACTGTAGAATAACTCGTTCTTATGCTTTCAACCGTTTTTACCACAAGTTGGGTCGCCGTGTAGGGAGGACTAATTGAATCACGATCGACCATTGTTTTGCTAAATGCAATTCGACATAGACTTATGATGCGATGTAATGTAGGATATGTTGAGGTTTACAGAATTCGATTGACTAAATAATACTTGGGCACCTTGTTGTCGCATTCCTCTACGTAGCCTACATGTAATATTTTACCAAGATGACAAATGTGGAAGCAAAATCATTTATAAAGGGGGGGAGAGTCACTTACTTCCTCCCACACTATTTGACTTCTAAATCAACTATGTAGTTTTTGAAATTGCTTATTTTTGCACCCACTGGAGCGTTTTTGGGAGGACTTAACTCCATTATTTTTTCTCATTACATACAAATCAACACCTAAATGGCAATGAAAAAATCACCCAGTTTATTGCCTCTGTTGCTTTGGCAAGAGTCCAACCTCAACGGTCGGTTTTCGAAATTACCAGACACGGAGCTTAGATCGGCCGTTTTGCAGCCGATAGACCTAACTAAGCTGGTGTCGATGATTCAACTTCCTTGCCAGAAAGTACCATACTTTTTAAAAATGCTATTTACAATTTTCCTGGTTTGTGCTCGTTACTTGAGCGATAGCTTGAAAAAGTCATGGTCGTTTTTTGCGCCCTAAAATGGGGAACGATAAATTTAATACAATTTCTTCACTTGGTGTGGTAGATCTGAGCAGTCTTATAGAATACAAACCGAGCATGATCTCGTGGTTACACATATAAACAAACAAATTGAATGGTCTTGCATTCAAACCTCACAGTGAGTGCGTCGCTGTTTCCTCGGGCTGGGAACTTGACCACGATTTCCACTGCCGCGAATTCAAACGAGCACTAAATTTTCAGAAAACACCGTAAAGAATGTTCAAATGGGCTGAAAAACATTTTGCTAGTTATTCAAAACTAATATAGGCCATCGTCCAATGTGTTGTGAAAGTATCATTGTGATGG
This sequence comes from Trididemnum clinides, assembly GCA_963675345.1. Classification (NCBI taxonomy): domain Eukaryota; kingdom Metazoa; phylum Chordata; class Ascidiacea; order Aplousobranchia; family Didemnidae; genus Trididemnum; species Trididemnum clinides. The sequence goes on along the minus strand of OY776299.1, from coordinate 32,485,595 downwards.
GAGCGTATAACATGTTGATATCAACCACAAGCGAAGGAAATTTCCAAATTACTTGGATTAATTTTCCACTTTTAACATCAAGCATGATGAAAACCATATTGCAACATTTTTTAATTTCAGTGGTTAGTGGTGGAATTGGTTTGCTTTTACTTGCGACAAAGAAGAGTTTCTTTCGTGTGCATCGGAGCGTGGCGGGATTGAGTCAAAATTCAATGCCAAAGATTAAGGAAGACAAGTTGATAAAGAAAACAATCAAATACAGGTATAGATCAGCTGAGTATTTACCTATAACTGCGTTCATAAACAATCAATCAATTTCAATTCTGAGGCAAAGTAAAACGATTTCAATTTGCAATTTCTTGATTACACGATACACGTTCAAATAATAGGCCAATACCATTTTTTTGCAAAACGCGACAAAGCATATTTTACAAGACCGTCGATGATGATCAACGGCAACCAAGCTTTAAATTATACGAATCTTCTAACCCCTGATATTGGGAGCGGGGGTACATTCAGCACACCCAATCTTAGATATACTGCCAGAGAAAAACTGTACGGCATGAGGTCTTTGATCTTGGGGGAGGTAGAAAATGATGGTTGTCTGATCCTTGAGCTTCAGGATCTTCAGGCTTTAAAAAAAGGTGTCATAAAGTGACAAAGATATATGAAACGTTCTGGTGTTAAAGTGAATAGCTAGTGCGCTAAAAAAGTAGTTTGATACGTTATTGTTGGTACGTTTCAAGGTGATAAAGTATTGCAAGTAACCACTACCTTCTCCTCAAACAACACTGTTAATAATTTCGGAAGGCGGAAGTGTTGGTTCAATTATTGAAAGAAGATTTATAATACGTTCAGTGCAGGTGATGACACGCTGAAAAAAAGACACGTCATTAATAATACCAAAATGCAATCGTGTGTACTGATAAAGCTTTCTGTCAGCTTCTAAAGAGATAAAAAGACGATCTGCGGCACAATGAGGTACCTGATAGTACGCAGACTTTAAATCTAAGGTGCTAAAAACTGTGCTTTTTGCAATTTTAAAGACTTGTTTGTGTATATCAGAAAGTGTGTAACGTATATTTATTAACATTCTGCGAATAATCAACAATCATTCGGGGTTTATGTCTCTCGTCTCTCAAAACGAGAAATTGGGCTTGCCAAGATGAAAAAGACTTTTCTGTTATACCAGAGGTTCCCAAACTTTTTTTGTTGACGACGCCCTTTGAAAACTTATCAATAATCGCGGCGCCGTAATGAAGCCAAAATTTGCGAATTTCAAGTTTTATCAAAAAATTGTATTTAAATCATGTTTATTGTTCAAAATGTAAAATACTTAAAAATATTTAATGTGAGCAGTGAGTTTGTTGCTTTATGGACATTTCATCAAAGCGTGGTGCAATGTTTGATATTGCAACACACATCTCGCGTTCAATGACAATCTTATTGTGGTACTTCAACTTGATTACTGCTAAAGCAGAAAAACCGGCTTCGCACAAGTATGACGTCGCAAACGGCACAAAAACACGGAAAGCTTTATAGCCTACAAGTGGAAATTCAGCTCGAGCCTTAACCCAAAATGAAATGAGTGAATGAGAGTTGTATATGCTTTTCAAAGTGAGAACAGAAGTAAGTTTGATAAATTTTCCAGAGTGATAAAACTTCCAGAGATGTAAACCCCTGAGGGGCATTTGCATTATCAAGAAAAGGATTTCTTATCCAATTGTACTTCTCAATGTCTTCAGAAAAATATTTCTCAAAATGCGAGATTAGATCATCCAAATCCAAACACATCACAGTCTTCATATGACATTTATCGGTATTCTGCAGCGAGAAATTTCGAGTTTAAATGGGATTTTAAAAGTGGAAAACTATCACATTGCTTGTTGTTTATCAGCAGATCAGTTTTCCGCAACTGTAGTTTTCTTTTAAAGGCTGTAATTTTGTCATGAAGTTGCAGAAGGTGAGTGTATAAAAGTGAGACGTTCAATTGATTTAATTTTGCAAAAATATCAAAGAAATACCTCAACTGAGTCAGGAAAATTTCATCCTCAAAGGTAGTACCAAGTGCATGGTTTTCTTCTTTTAAAAATATGAAGATTTCGTTTCTCAATTCGAAAACACGTAAGAGGACTTTGCCTTTGGAAAGCCACCTTGCGCTGCAATAAATTGTTGTGGTCTGCTCCTAATTCATCGCAAAGACGTTGGAAAAGCCGAGCTTTAACCGGCCTTACTTTAATGAAGTTCACAGTTTTGACAACAACTTTAAGCACTCCACTAAGTTGATCACGGAGCTCCTGTGAAGCTAGCGTCTCACGGTGTATTAAGCAGTGGGTCCATCTTGCGTTGACGGCAATGCTCTGAACTAACGTTTGCAGCTCGCCAAAACGACCAGACATAGCTCGGGCTCCATCAGTGCTTAAACCAACGCAGTATTTCCGCTCGAAGTTGTTTTCCAGAAAAAAATTGTTTGGTATTGCAAACAATTCATGTGCTTTGCAATTTGTTAAAATGGACTTACAAAAGAGCAAATCTTGAACGATGTTGTCGTCGTTATCAATAAAGCATACGTAACAAGTCAAATAAGCATCTTTATCACTGGTACTGGTTGTTGCCTCATCTAATGGTAAGCTGAATTCATTTCCACGCATTTTTGCTACCAGCTGATCACTAATATCCGAAATTTTATCGATCTTCCCACAAATGATATTGTTTGAGAGCAGAACAGCTTTTAGTTTTTTAGCTACTGATTCTCCAATCATTGTCGAGACCAAATCAAAAGCACGATTTCTTCCGCAATGGTATGCAGTCTTTTACATTTCGCGAATCTGTACGCAACTTCAAAACACGCAAGCTGTGCCTTGGCAGGTAAGTGCAAAAAATTTGAAAATAAGACCGACTGCTTATTCATTTCTGATAACTTATTGAGTGAAAAATTCGCGTGGTTTTTCAGATAAATTGTTGTGGTTTGTTATTAAGTGGCGTTTCAGTTTACTACGTAGCATACATTTCGCAGCTAAAACTTTGCAACAAATAACACCTTGCGGATGCTTGTCACTACGGAAAGTGTTATTTTCCACAATCGTATGGTTGCTATAAAAAATATTAACAAGCTGTAAAATTGTAGTAAGTTTGGCACTGTGATTATTAAGCCGTTAACAATCTATTGCTAATCACGCACTGTAATTTTTTGTAAAAAAAAGCAGCGAATATATCGCCTTCTCTTATAATACGGTATATGAACCACTAACAGTACATTACAGCAGAGGTCACCAAACAGCAGTTAGGCTGCTACTGTCCTACTCTGTCCTTTTTTCAAGGAAATAGCCCTGTCTAGGCAGGCGACACGGACAGAGAAAGCAAACAGATAATTCTACGCAAGCTGGAGCAGGCAGTTCTTTTCTCATCCAGGTACTTCCAAGGTGAATTTACAAATCCATAAACATTATAAAGAAAATTCAACCGACCTTCTTTATTTCGGAATCTTAGCAGCACGAGAGCTGATTCGACAAATCTTTAGTGGAAAAGAAAACTGTATTAAAATGGAAATCTTTTAATTAATTTTAATTAAAATGGAAAGCTTTTAATAAATACTAATATTAAAATGGAATTTTAATTAATGGAAAAGCTTAATTAACTTTAATTAAAATGGAAAGCTTTTAACACCAACATCCGGGCAAGAATTGAAAATAGAATATAATTACAATCTTCCATAATCAAATAGAATACGCAGAAAAGCGCTATGTTTCTTAATTATCTTCTCAAGGTAGACAAAAATGTTCGCCGAAGTTTTACTTCACTCAGGTTGATGAAATTCAACGGGCAGTTGTTACACAACATATTGCGTAGTGACGTGAACTGCGTAATCTGCTTACGAGCAACTCTTCCAGATTGTATTTTTCCATTATAGAATTTCGAGGTACAGAGTGGACTTGACAGCGAAAAATGCAACAACTTTCGCGGCGCACCAGGACGCCGCGGCGCCCAGTTTGGGAACCGCTGTGTTTGGGAACCGCCCAGTTTGGGAACCGCAGTTTGGGAACCGCTGTGTTATACCTTTTTTTAGCAGTTTGTTCACCTCAGTCCTGATAAATTGCTTGTTTTTTTCATGAAAATAGCGAGACTTCATGGCGATTGGCCTGCAGTCCGAAAGTAAGTTTTGGAAAAAACAAAGTTATACCAGAAACCAAATTCTTCATAGACTATGAGACATATTTTGGCATGAAGATGAGTGAACAAGATAAATCTTGGGCCCCACATTTTTGCTGTGGAAGTTGCAGATCTACATTAGAAGGAAGGATGCGCGGAAGTTGTAAATGTATGCCATTTGCCATTCCCCGAGTCTGGAGAGAGCCTACCAATCATCATGATGACTGCTATTTCTGCATGGTGGGCATTTCCAAATACAAAAAGACAGAGGACAGGAAAAAGATTGTTTATCCAAGTATTACTTCATCTATTGCGCCTGTCAATCATGGCCCTGAACTGCCTATTCCTCAACTTCCAACAATGCATGCTACATCATCAACCTCATCGGAAGATGACGATGCTGATTTTAAAATTGACACTCAGTGTTCCAGCATAGATCCTTATTTTCCGAATCAAAATGAATTGGATGATCTAACTAGAGACTTGGGTCTTACAAAGGCAAAAGCAAAGATAATTTCTTCTCACCTCAAGGAATGGAATTTTCTTGCTCCTTCGTGCAAGATTTCGAAGCCAAGAAAACGACATGTGGTTTTTGCAAATTTCTAAGCAATATTCTCTGATTCTGACCGTCCCATTCTTTGTTATTGTACTGATACACAGGGCTTGTTTAAGAGATTGGTATTGCCTACTCAGCTTCGGATTGGCGTTTATTCGTTAACAGTTCTAAGCGAAGCTTGAAAGCAGTCCTTCTGCATAATGGTAATGTGTATCCATCCATTCCAATTGCACATTCTGTTCAGATGAAGGAAGATCGTGAATCGGTAAAATATTACTGGAATTTATTCAATACAATGATCACAATTGGGACGTATGTGGAGATTTTAAAGTGATCGCATTTCTTTTGGGATTCCAAGGGGATTATACAAAGCGTTCTTGTTTTCTTTGTTTGTGGAATAGTAGAGCGGATGAGCAGCATTACTTGGTCAAAACTGGCCAGCTTGCAAAGATTTCACACGAGGCTCCCACAATGTTCTAAACTCATCTCTTATTGAAAGGAACAAAATTTTACTTCCTCCTTTGCATATTAAACTCGGACTGGCCAAGCAGTTTGTCAAGGCTTTGAAACCGACAAGCCGTGCCTTTCGCCATATTAGACAAATGTTCCCAAGCATATCTGAAGCAAAAGTTAAAGGTGGTATATTTGTGGGGCCACAAATAAGAAGAATGTTGGCATTTGAAGAGCTGGAGGAACAAATGTCCGATTTGAAGAGAAATGCTTGGCAAGCTTTAAGAATGATTGCGGAAGGATTTCTTGGAAATCATCGAAGAGACGACTATGCAATGGTGGTGTCAAATTTGATTGAAAGTTATGAAAAGCTTGGTTGCCACATGCCCTTGAAGTTGCATTTTTTATTTGGATTTCTTTTGGGATAACTTGGGGAATGTAAGAAAAGAGCATGATGAAAGCTATCACCAAGACATCCAAGTGATGAAAAAGCGCTATCAAGGGAGATGGAACGAAGCCATGATGGGAGACTATGTATGGAATTTGATGCGGAAATGTAACACCACATACAAGCAAAAAAATTATTCAAACGTTCATTTTTTGATAAAAATGTTTTATGGCTTATTTGCAATGCCCTTAACCGTGCTTTTTTTAATTGCTCATATGTGCTTTTTTTAAATTTTTTGTGTAATATTTCAAATTACAAATTTATTATGTGCATTATACAAACTTAAAATCATAATTTCATAAAATTTTAAATAGCGGCAAAGCCATTGACCTAGATCCACCAATGGCTTTCACTCAACCAGAAAAAGCGTTTTGTGTTCTTGAACTTTCAAAAACTGATTCAGCGACACTTGATGATCGCGTTCTCTTGCCCTGATATCTTAGGTCTCCAGATGTCACACCCTGCGACTTCTTTTTGTGGGTTTCGTGAAAGCACTGGTCTATGCGCCTCCCCTTTCCAAAAGATGTAGCTGATCTCAAGGCCGAATAACGGAAGTTGTTGCAACTTGCAACCATAGACAACACAATGCTGGAACGCATTTTAGCAGGAATTTGACTATCGGCTTGATGTGTGGCCTATGACTAACGGTGTTCACATTGAACATCTTTGAACATTCTATAAAAAACTTGAGACTGCAAGCTTTCAGAATATATCAGATGCATTGTTATTTCCTTAATAGTTTTTGACATATTCAACGTCAAAATGTGCCCATGACTTTTTGAACACCCTGTATTATGATAAACACAATTTGTCAAAAAATTTGTTGTCCAGCGATACTTTGTGAAATGAGAAATATGAAAGCTGCATGTAAGAAAAATAAAAGCAATGATAGCTTGTTTTCAAGCTCTAAAGCAGCGTGCAGCAGGAAAAGTGAAAAAAAAAGTGTTTTAATTAGATTAAGTAAAGAACACCAACTGCTATGCAATCCGGTGCAGACGAAAAATAATTAATTGCGGCGTACACAATCGATAGTTCTATCTTTACCGCAATTACAGCCTCGCCATGAAATACCTAACGGGTGAGGCAGGCTTTGAGTAATTTCCGCTCAGAAGAATCAACATTCGTAGCTTGCATTTCATGCAGTTTAGTCGTTTTCTGCTCTGAGATTGAAAAGCATCTCCATGTTTGGACTAAACCGCGTTTGAAATCTCGGATGTGCTGTAGTTTCTTCACTGTGTCTGTACAAGCCTGTGCGATGCGATACGTATGGCATTGCAGCGAGTAGTGATCGGGTTTTGTTCAGTCAACTTCTAGGGGAGAGAATTTCGGTGGCCTATTATTGCACCAACTCAATCACATGCACAAGTGACATTCTTGCTCACATCAAGATCGTAATCGGCGGAAACATCATTTCAAAGTCGGAACAGGTTAGCAGCAGTTGCTCCACGATCGCCAATATGTCGAATATCATAAAATTCTGTTGCCTGGCATTCTTTTGTATGCATGTACTAAACAAAAGCAATGTATAGCTGCAGCGCAGCAATATCGGTTTTCTCGTCGACCATAGATGCCCAGCATGTGATCTGCTTGACATCACAAACAATGCGTTGACTCATATGTTCCCAGATGAGCAAAATAAAGTCGGTTACTATTGTTGAACTGATAAAGCGCACATCGTGAAGCCTATCGTCATAGCCCACATAAAGTCTGCAAGGGAACTATTTTTCAAATCCTTATCTCTTCTTTCGAAATCCAGTTAATCAGATATTATCGCTTAGCTACCACCTCAACTTTATTTGAAATGCCATCCTCATGAATAGCATAGAATAGTGAAGCACATGGAGATTTTTCAGGCTAATGGCCTTTTGGTGCTGATGAGAGCTGGGATGGTTATCCAGCCGGTTTGGGCGTTGAGGCCTGGAGGGATCGGTGGTGTAAATATTAGCATATTTTCCTGGGCCTAAGGTAACTGCTGGGTGCTTAGAGCGTAGCAAACATATTATACCTCGGTGATCATGCAGAGTGAACGCGTTCATTTGTAGGGATCCATTAAAACCTTTCAGCATAAACTATGATTAAAAAGCGTTGTCTTTAGATGCTACTGACTGACTGTTAACTGAAACTGACGATGCTTTTGCAACAGTTAAACGCTGTTCTTCCTGCACAACAGAATCGAAAGAACTTCCGCAACTACTGCTGCTGGCATTTGCACTTTCTGGCTGGCCGAAATCAGAAACTTTTTGTTCAAATCCACTTCAAAAATACTGCTTTATACTAGGATGGCTAGCGCTATGGTTCTGCTGCGACATTATCTTATGAAAATACACTTTAGAAAGCATACGTAGAAAATTTGGAAAAGACTTGACTTGCTAAAAAGTCTTTGTTTTTGAAAACAATCAATTCTGTCTATGTGTCGATGTGTCTATATACAGTAACTTTCTCCGAAACTACTAGACGCAAAAACATGAAGCGCTGCACGATTGATAAACACGTCTTTTGAATGAGTGTTATAAGGGATTAGTAACGTCACAATTGAAATTGAAATGTTAAAATTTGTATCTTTTGACGATAGAAAGCGGTTTTTAGATCAAACGAAAGTCAGTACCCGACTTACTGACATGTAAAAGTGTTTTTCCTTTAAGACAAGGTGTGCAATTTGTGACCAGCGACGTAAAATTTTGTGTCCGTGGATGGCAAACCTATCACATGCATCTCGGAATAAACGATCTTGAAATAAAAAGGTCTTTGTGGCCTTTCCGGATGAACTCAGCCACCAGCCTCTGCTGCGAAGCTTATTTGTACGAAGAAGGATTGTGATTAACAATCTCTAAATGGTCCAAAAAATTGTCAAGAAGTCTGAAATTGGCTCCCTTGCAAAAAATATTGCACATTCCTGCTTTAGCGCGCAAGATGACGCTATAACAAACAATTCATTGAAGAATTAGTTTTCTTTGGTTTTGCAAAACAATACTGCTTGACCCTCAGAAATTCTCATTGGTTGAAGCGAACGCAAAGGGTGGAACTGGTATTTCAAACCCGACAATATAGATTACCAGTAATCTTGTCGTGTCATGATAGATTTATTCTTGCAAATGTATGGTATCAATCACTTTGACGTCGATCCATAACTTTGAATTTACGTCTATATGTATTTATTGAGGGAAAGAATAAAAGTTGGTGGTCGACCACCTTTATTAAGATCAATGAGAATTTTTTTTCAAATGTGGAGATTTATGGGTGCATATTGGGTTGAACACCCTTTTATTACGAGTTTCAAAAATAGTTCGCCTAAAATCTCAGAGACGCCGGCCAAATTGGTTGAGTAACATCTTATCGTAAATCTCAATTTAGAATGAGATGAAAAAAGGTTACATTAATATAGACTCAATTACAGCAATTGCATACTGCTGATAGTAAGATAAATTAAGATCGTATTTTCAAAAGTAAGGGCATTTCTTTTAAGTAAGGACGACATTATTTTCTTTGACATAGTGCTTTTAAAACAAGGACCGAACAAAACCTCTGACAATACGACTAGTTGTTCACTTCCGCCACCAGTTGTGATGCACGCATTCCAAGTTAAAATTTGTATGGAATAAAGACAGGGGTTTTTAAAATTTTTTGGCTGCATAATTGCTAGCTGAACAAAAATGTAAGTCGTACCCCTGACATAGAATGTGTCGTGAGCAAAGTTCGACCTCACAAAGTTGATTACAAAAAAAAAGTTTTGAAGTTGAAAAAGAGCGTAAACTACAAAGCACCACAAAATAGATATATTGTTTTTTTTAAAAAAATGGGCAAAATGATCGCTTTCTTAAATTTTATCCATCAAAAAAACGAAATTTGTCTACAAGTTGAAAATGAATCAAATTTAACCTAATACTCTGATCCCAAATTTCAGGCTTTTCATATGACTCAATTATTTTCGATCACATTAATTATAAAATTCTGACTCAAAAATTTAGGCTTTCTTTTATTTCACTCCCTCTATGTAGGATCAATTTTGATTCTTTTTTGGGTTAAACTGACCCAAAGCACCTCGCAGTGTATGCGGAAGCAACAAATAAGCATAGGCTGATTTCAAAAATCTTTGCTGTGCATGTACAAGAAAATGGCTTTTGTTCCCCCAAAATTTCTCTTGCGTTGCCCAAATTGAGAAATACAAGAAACCAGAGTCAATGCTGTACAAATGAATTTTATATGATGGGCATACCACGACATTTATAAATATATATTGGTTGGTTGAAGATTGAAGTTGAAGAGATTGGTTGATTGGTTGAAGAGCACTGAAATAGACTCACCACTGAATAATTTATTCATGTAAATGGTGCTCATTCCCAAATCGAGCGTTGTGTCTCCGCATTTGTGAGAAGGAACAGATAGAACTTGTGAAATGATGAGGTAGTATTGTGTAAAATCAGTCTTCATTCACGAATGTGATAACCAAAATTAGGGGCGCTACCTTTATCCACGACAACTTTTTGTTACTGCCCTCAGAAACTTGTTTCAAGTGTAGTCGACGCTGCCAGCTAAACCGGTATTCTTTACCCCAAATAACTGACTGGTATCACTTCAGAGCGACACCGATGCAAATCTATTGATTTTAATTTCGCTCTGCGGCTGCATTTATCTATTGGTTTGCTGAAAAATTATTGATCAAAATGTATCTCTTTACAAGTAGATTTTCCTTTTATGAAGATTGAGCCTTTGTAGCTTTGATCAACTCAAGACTTTTCTTAACCAGTTGAATCCGAATCGACATTCTAGAAAAATCGCGAGTTGAAATAGGTTTAATCGGTTCAATCACTAAAGCGCACCAAAGCACAAAACATAGCTTCTTAACCAGCGGCCCGTAGTTTACCATGAGTGAAACCGATGAGAGATACAAGAGTTTCTCATGTAGAGCAATCTTACGCTAAGCTTGCAGCATCACTGATGGTCAGGCCTTCTTTCTTCAGATTTTCCTTAACGTGCAGTGGGCTCAATTTAGCAAATAATCTGATATACAGGGTGTTTCATCTCAATATGTCACTTTAGAAAATCTCATATCTCAGAAGCTGGCAAAAATAGCAGGATAAAGTTGGTTTCGTTGGAAAGGTAAAATCCGGGTTTGTACGTCTTTGCTTTCTAATATTTATTACAGAAATTTTTATCCGCTAGGATATTTATTTAGTGTTGCACAGTTATGTATATTTTGTTGTGTGAACACTTGAGTTAGTCCGCAGCAAACGCTTTTTTCCGCAATAAACGTATACGTGGAAAAAAAGAACAAAAATCTTTTGATACGTATTTCCTGATTTTGGTTCGTGCTTTATAATTTCGGTTCGTGCTTTGTGGACTAAATTGGATGTTTGGGCAACAGCATATACCGGAAGGCATGATATAAATATCTAAGCGCATGAATATTTTTGAACAAAAATGCAAGATCTAAAAATGGTACAAAAACCGGACAAAACATACAAATACGTTTCTACGCACATCCGCGTTTACAAAATATAGTTGTGGATTTTAAAGACTTCGCTAGATGTTTCCCACCAGTTGTCATTACTGTTCGTGCATGCATACATTTTTCTATTTCAATTTCTTTGTTACTTGTCCAATTTAGAAACAGTTATGTCTTTGAAACATTCGGGAATTATCGCATCGAAAATGATCTTTACTCACCATGATACGTACTTTCGGTGTAGGGCTTATATAGCGTCGAAACAGTTATGTCTTTGGAATATTTGGGAATTATTGCATCGGAAATTATCTTTAGTAACCATGATACGTACTTTCGGTGTAGGGCTTATATAGAGTCGCTTAAGAGTATGACGGGAAGTATTGGTGCATCGACAGTAGTGAGTAAAGCAGCAGAGAAAACATGTTTTTTTGATAAATGAATTAGGTCGTAGTTTTACAACAAAGATAAATCCTCTTGCATATCCTACAAGTGTGTTCTGAGTTACATTTGTTTCTTTCATGCTCCCCAGAAATGCCAGCTGTACAGTGAACGGAAACAATAATCCAGCTCATACTTGTAGAGTGCGCAACTAATACCGACATTTAATTCTGAGACTGGTCTAATACGAGACACTCAAGCAATAAAAAAAGAGTTAATACTTTTTGAAGGTTTGTATTTCAAGTACTGTTTAAAAGCTAAAAAGAATTGCAATTAACATGATTGCTTTTAATATGTCAACCACTACAACAAGTTTCTCTCAAAATGGAAATGAAGCAGCTTCGTGAGTATTATAGATAAATTGCTGTCTGCTACCTCTAACTTCCTCCGATCATCTTCATCTTTTAATTCCTCCCCTAGTGTCAAAGATCTATTTGCATGTGGAAGAGCTCTAATTATTCTCATATCTCTAAATTCAATGGAAACACAATATTTGTGTAAATTTTCAATACGCCATGACTTTGTTGATTAGTTGCCTCATACTTTGAAGCGTCGTGTTTTGTAGCAGCTTTTATTGAATCTCAAAGTCGGGTCGCTTCTTCCACATTTGCTGCGCAACCGCCAGAAGTAATAGCACAACGAGAAACCTTAATGCTTGGGCATTCGTGTTTTCCACCATCCATGATACCAAACAGTTAATAGATCTCCGTTCTGCATATCGCTGGATTCTTTTCTATTCAGGACCGCAGCCAGCAAAAAATTTCTTGGGCGGAAAAAATTTTGAAATGGTATTTTTACAGATCGCCCTAGATTTACTGACGAATCACATATATCAAGGGAATTTTGAAGGCATTTGATGAAATAAAGTTTAGTCTAAAGTGAAAATTTTTTTGAAGGATGTTAAGGAAGTTAGCCCAATATAGCTTTGATCAATTCTTTGGGCCGAGAGAAATATTTAATTGCCTATTTGAGTGCGCATAAGCATGCTTCTATTTTATAGCACAAAGTTAAAAGTTTATCTTAGAAATTCACATCACTGGACTGTAAAACAATCTCGTTCTTTGCAGAACAAATTCCTCCAAATGTGCTGTCACTAATTACTCATATCACTTCGTCGGCATGAGTGCAAGTTTCGTCTTAGTTGTCGTTCATGTTTTTCTTTGCACCGCTTTTATCATTTATAGGTAAGTCTCTTTAGTATGTTCTTATATAAAAATGTGACCACCACAAGAAAACTTTATCAACACTTTCCTCTATTTTAGCCTGACTTCACTTTTGTTTGTTTTATAACATTTTTCTGAACCAGATATAAGAGTTGGTTTTGCTTCAGCAGTGATTTCCTGGCCGATTTAGTTTGGTCTTCCAAACAGACACCCAACCGTTTTTGGCTTTGCGACCGTTTGAAAAAAAATCAGTAGAGAGTGTATAAAATTCATTTTTAGCGACGTTTTTTTCAAAATGTTTATTGAAGCGTTATAGTTAGTTGTTTTCAATTTTTATCCTCAAATATTCAATTTGTAGCCACGAAAACATGTTGGACTAAAACATACAGTATAACAAAAAACCCACAAATGCTACGTTATGACGTTACGCTGAGCCACTAATATATTCTGTGCCATGTCTACTCAGCACAGCTGCGAATGCGCAGAAAAAGTTGCAGCAAAAAATTTCGAGCTTTTTCGAGGTGACAATTGAGGTGCAGCATTTCGTGGGCGGGATTGTAAGCAGGTCTCTACCGATTTTGAAGGAAACTAGGGCTTCAATAAATTTGCAATTTTGGAGAAAATAAAAACTACCCTAAACTTGTTACAGCACCGCTTGTGTTTTGTTTGTGTGGCCGGTGCTTGCTTTGTATCCTCGTCTTGGAATCGCAAATGGAATCGTCAAACCACGAAATCATAAAGATACAATACATAATCATGAGCATTAAAACAAGTCTTGCTGTTGTCAAAAGATCGCTTTTTTTAAAAAAAAGAACTTGTCAATAAAACTAACCCACATTTCTAGTGCCGAGTATATTATGGCCCTGATTTTTTGGTCAGGTTTTCGGGCGACTGCGTCATACAATTTGGGTCGCCTGCTAATTTCTTGAGAGTAGCCTGAGGTTTAAATAACCTTGATTTCCAAAACAAGATCTTAAATATTGTTTTGACACAAAAAAGCTGTGGTCAAGATCGCGAATACTTGCAGACTTTGATCTTTGTTTTAATGGGGTCGCCTCTAATGAAAACTGAAGATCTCTGGTTATAAGACAAGGCTGACCAAGCCAAAATCAAATTAATGATTGTCGAGGCTTTTTATTCAGCACGGTAAAAGCAACCATTGCTGTTTCTTTTTATTCTGCATGGCAATCCAATAGCAGTCGCATTTCCTAATGGCAGTTCGCCTTGTCGGTATTGTATTTACTACAGATCAGAAATTGTCTCCCGTTTTCTTGCATGTTTAAAAAGCTTTCATTCTTATGCTAGCTGGGTTTAAACAGAAAAGAAGCAGAAATTTATTTAACAGAATATAATAGAGCCAAAATTTGAGCAATAATTCTGTGTACTTGATGTTTCTCAGAAAACTTGTTGCATCTTCCACAGGAAAAACTATTTTGCAATTTACGACTTCACTTTTGCAGCTTATTTTCAAAAAGCAGTTAAGCGTTTTGCAAAAAAAACTCAAGTAAACAAAATAATCGCTAAAATATTGACTTTATTGGTTATGTTAAAAGCTTTAAGCAAATCTAACCTATTTGATTCTGTTTTGAACATGTTTCAGGAAAAAGTTAAGACGGAACCTGGTAGACCTATACGCAGCAAATGTCGTCTTCGCAAACGCATGGCTCTCGACAGTGTGGACCATGATGGAATTTCTTAATTACTTCGGTCACAACCGCGATACAAATTCCTATGGCAGTCAGCCGATGAATAATTTCTGGTTTTTGTTGAACAATCTTCGGTTAGCAATGTTTGTGGGTGAGTGATTATGAAAATTCACGGGAAATGACGTGGCAACACCGTCCTAATCAATCTTATCTAATTGCTTTCAATTTTTGTCATCCTTGTTGCTCCTTGGAAAGTCCTAGTTATACAGACTAGTATGCAGAAAGCTCTTTGCGAATAATCTAAAGTATAATGGAATATATGCTCCATATTTGGTTGTAACCACCGCTCTTTTTGTTTTAAACTAGCCAGCTTTGCCGGCATCGCTTGGCAGAACCCCTCAGTAATGTCGATGTAAACTATATCGGCTCAGCCACCCACCCAGTGGATGGTTGTGAAATCAGTAACAAAAAGATGTTTGGATGTTTTTGACTTTGCCGAATCTCGTTCCAAAACAACACTATTATTTGCTGAAATGCAATCGACAAAAAATATTATGGGGGTTGCGCATAGACTCTACATGTCTCCCAAGTTTATCGAGTCCCTGGCAATGTCTTGATTGTCCTGTTTTCACCATAGGATTTCTTGAACTTAACAAAACTTATCGGTTGAAGTCAGCAAGTGCTTGAATTAAACGCATATCAAAGTTGTGAGAAAGCACCGAGGTGATTGATACGTATTTTCAGAATTAAGCCATTAAATATTGGGCCCAACACCTATGGCTTTTTAGAAACTGTAAGGGTATTTGTATGAGCTTCCGCCTGTGGTTGCAGGCATGTTGCGTAGTTCTGGTATAAACCCACCCTGGCAAAGAGCAAACTAACGCAAATTCAAACACTTGCGGTTAAGCTATTACAATAGCAACGCGCCCATCAGTAATGGCGGGCGTAAGAATATTAATTCAGCCGGCTTCACCAAATCGATATTTGTGAGAACAGTAATAAAAAATTAATCTGTTGTTGGCATGGCCAATTCTCGTTCCAAAATTAAAAGTACCATTTTTTAAAGGAAATCGATTAAGTTTTAAAAAACTTTACAGCGCGTTGCGCATAGCAGCCATATTTTTCCAACAGTTTCTGGAGTTCCTGACTACGTTTTTCTCGCCCTGTTTTGTTCTGAAGAAGTGAACTGACTTACAATTGAAACCGCGAACAATTTCAAAATTTTATTCATTGATTAGAAGATGTGTAAGAAGCATAGTTTCTAAGTTGTGGAGAGGATAGGCGCCAAGGTGATTGATATACGTATTTTCAAGAATTTCCAACTACATATTAGAACCGCTACTGACGACTTTTTTGTAACTGTATAGCTACTTGTATCACCGAAAGCCTAGGAGCACATGACGTTTTTGATGGTTTAAGTGAAATAAATTAATGTTATGGTCTTACAATAGCGCAAAAAATAGTTTTAATGAAAAAAGTAGCTGTTGTGTCGGAAGTAATTTTTGAGGCATTATATTTATTGATGCTTTCACATAGCGTTCCTCAATGTTTTGTTGGCGTCTCCCTCAAAATGTAATTTAGAATGGTTTTATATCTTGCGGCCAATAAAATCAAAAGTTTTCACATAATGTATAGCAAGAAATCTAACAAAAACAAGGCCGATCAAGTGTCCCACCAAAGAGTTTATTTCATTGAGAAAACTTGTCGTAGTTATGAAATAATTCAACATAAAAAGCAGATTCTAGCAACGATGAGAGCCATAATTACGAGTTTGTGAAGTCCAGCCACCAAAACTTTGAGTGTTTTTGACCGGTAGGCTACATTTCAAAATTTTTGAATTCTTCACGTTTTGATAAATCTTTTTGCAACTTTAGACAGATAATGCCAAAGAATCATTCTTGGGAAGAAAAACAGTCAAGATGTATCAAAGGAATAAGTGTTTCCAAAAATTGCAAGTTTCTTAGGTCTAGTAGCAAAATTTGTCAACTAAAAATCGAAAATGATGTATGGCAACCAATTTTGGGTTAGGGTTAGGGTTAGGGCTAGGGTTAGAGTTAGGGCTAGGGTCAGGGTTAGGATTAGAGTTTGGTACCAATGATTCCCTCGGAACGGCAAATATTCGGCGCCAAAACCGCCGCTCCAAAACGGCGGCGCCAAAAAGTACCATACCCTTGATTGTGACGTCGTTTTAACCCCAAAAAGATGAAATGTTTTGTAAGTTGGAAAGTTGGGTATTGGCTTTCTTTTAAGCAAAACGATTTTCCTCTGTGAACAAATGCAAACTTCAAAACAATTATCTTTGATCCTGACGTCTTAATTACGTCAACAACCCCCTTTATGACACTCACCAATAGTCAATTGTGCGAAGTTTGATGCTTGTACTGCCAGTTTTTCGAAGGAGTTAAGACGCAATGGTTCACGACATACGCACACACACACACACACACACACACACACACACACACACACACACAACACACACACACACACACACACACACACACACACACACACAAACACACACACACACACACACACACACACACACACACATACACACACACACACACACACAGACAGAGGGAATTGCACTTAATGGTAATGATAAGTATCAGAATTATAAATGACATCAACGTGTCTCGCAGGCCTCGATCTTCGGTATCAGGACAAATACCCATCGGACAAATACCCACCGGACATATACCCCCGGACAAATACCCACCGGACAATTACCCCCCTTGCCAAATACCCACCGGACAATTACCCACCAGTTTTTTTTGTTTTGTTTAAGGGTTAGGGTTAGGGTTAGGGTTAAAGTTAGGTTTAGGGTTAGGGTTAGGGTTAAGGTTAGGGTTAGGGTTAGGGTTAGGGTTAGGATTAGGGTTAGGGTTAGGGTTAGGGTTAGGGTTAGGGTTAGGGTTAGGGTTAGGGTTAAGGTTAGGGTTAGGGTTAGGGTTAGGATTAGGGTTAGGGTTAGGGTTAGGATTAGGGTTAGGGTTAGGGTTAGGATTAGGGTTAGGGTTAGGGTTAGGGTTAGGGTTAGGGTTTTTCCTCACATTTCATCTTGTGGTGGGTATATGTCCAGGGGGTATTTGTCCGGTGGGTATTTGGCAAGGGGGGTAATTGTCCGGTGGGTATTTGTCCGGTGGGTATTTGTCCGGTGGGTATTTGTCCGGGGGTATTTGTCCTAGAATCTCGATCTTCAGTTGCAAAAAAAAACGCTTGGTTTGGCGCGATCTTAAATTCAAATGCACTTTCGTTTGGTAAAAGCAAGTAGTCTTCTAGCATTTGGCAATGCACTTGTAGTAGGCAAGCTTGCATACATTGGCCAAAGGAAACTGGATTTGAAATCACGATTAGACGAACACGAAAGGGTCATTAACTTGCGAAGACCTGAGAAATCTGCTTTTTGTGTACACTATATTATTGTGGATCACAGAAAAGATGGCTATTGAACCCCAATCTTGAAGACTGGAAAGGGCCGCATCCGGCCCGCCAAATACTTTACATATATGGTGTGATTTCATTGTTATTGTAGTTGTAAAATACATTTTAACCCATTTTTGCCTAGATACGTAAATCGCATCGCATCGCATCCAGCCTTCTTGTGGCCAGGTAGTCGTGAATATGGCCACCCCTGGCTTAATTCATCACAATCACCACCTACCCAGTACAAAGTTGCGTTGGACCTTTTTAAATGTGCTTAAAAACCATCACCCTAACCTTCGTTTCACATGTGAGGAGGCTTTAGGTCCCTTCACTACCATTTCTTGATGTCGAACTAACGATATGTAATGGAGAATTTAATATCAGTGCATACTGCAAACCAACTTTTACCGGTGTGCTATCACATTTTAACAGCATAGCACCTTTGTCCTGGAAACGAGGCCTTATCAATTGCTTATTACATCGTGCTTATTTATATTCTTCAAACGATTCGTTACTGAAAACCGAAATCAACCGTATCATCTCTTTATTTAAACGGAAGGGTTACCCAATATCCTTCATTCTAAATGTGATTGACAAATTTAAGAACAAATTCAAAAATCAGAATCGACAATTCCCTACCGACTCCTCTAACAATACCTCTAACCGAAATCTTGTTTAACCCTCCCATGTATTGGTACTCCATCCACCAAATTAAGCAACCGCTTTGCTGCATTGTTTCACGACAGACTGAGCACTGACATAAAAATAGCTCATCAGACCTCTAAAATAATCTCGTATTTCAATCTTAGAGTTCCTTTACCCGCTCTTTTCTGCTCAAATATTGTCTATAAATTTACTTGCTCTCGTGATAAGAACACGTCATATAATCGGTATGACGGCTAGACAACAATTCGTCAAAATTGAAAACCATCTTTCCAATAACTTAAGCTCATCTAACTCCGTTATCAAATCTCATCGCGATCAGTGCAAAGCCGACAAAGAAACAATGCCAGCAGAGCAAAACTTCACATTATTGAAAGAGTGCCGTTTTATCACTGAAACCGAGCTAATGAAAGCGCTGCTAATCAAACGCCTTGAGCCATCCTTAAACATAAAACTCACAAGGAGCGAAGTCGCTTCTGCACGTGTTTCATTGAGAGGTACAGCGCTGAAACGTTACTAATTAAATCATCAATGTTCAGTATCTTAATATCATATTAAATTTAATGTAGGTATTAAAGCTTTATTTGTTTAGTCGTGATGAAGTCCCCGAAAGGGGAAGAAAAGCTTCGGAGAATTTTGTTATGTTAACTGTTCTGATGTTAATTTAATTATGTTCAATAAAGTATAATTTTGGATTTTTGTTCCTCAAAACTAAATATCAAACTGTAGAATAACTCGTTCTTATGCTTTCAACCGTTTTTACCACAAGTTGGGCCGCCGTGTAGGGAGGACTAATTGAATCACGATCGACCATTGTTTTGCTAAATGCAATTGGACATAGACTTATGATGCGATGTAATGTAGGATATGTTGAGGTTTACAGAATTCGATTGACTAAATAATACTTGGGCACCTTGTTGTCGCATTCCTCTACGTAGCCTACATGTAATATTTTACCACGATGACAAATGTGGAAGCAAAATCATTTAAAAAGGGGGGGAGAGTCACTTACTTCCTCCCACACTATTTGACTTCTAAATCAACTATGTAGTTTTTGAAATTGCTTATTTTTGCACCCACTGGAGCGTTTTTGGAAGGGCTTAACTCCATTATTTTTTCTCATTACATACAAATCAACACCTAAATGGCAATGAAAAAATCGCCCAGTTTATTGCCTCTGTTGCTTTGGCAAGAGTCCAACCTCAACGGTCACTCGCATATTACCAGGCACGGAGCTTAGATCGGCCGTTTTGCAGCCGATAGACCTAACTAAGCTGGTGTCGATGATTCAACTTCCTTGCCAGAAAGTACCATACTTTTAAAAAATGCTATTTACAATTCTCCCGGTTTGTGCTCGTTACTTGAGCGATAGCTTGAAAAAGTCATGGTCGCTTTTTGCGCCCTAAAATGGGAAACGATAAATTTAACAAAATTTCTTCACTTGGTGTGGTAGATCTGAGCAGTCTTATAGAATACAAACCGAGCATGATCTCGTGGTTACACATATAAACAAACAAATTGAATGGTCTTGCATTCAAACCTCACAGTGAGTGCGTCGCTGTTTCCTCGGGCTGGGAACTTGACCACGATTTCCACTGCCGCGAATTTAAACGAGCACTAAATTTTTAGAAAACACCGTAAAGAATGTTCAAATGGGCTGAAAAACATTTTGCTAGTTATTCAAAACTAGTATGGGCCATCGTCCAATGTGTTGTGAAAGTATCATTGTGATGGGAGCGTATAACATGTTGATATCAACCACAAGCGAAGGAAATTTACCAATTACTTGGATTAATTTTCCACTTTTAACATCAAGCATGATGAAAACCATATTGCAACATTTTTTAATTTCAGTGGTTAGTGGTGGAATTGGTTTGCTTTTACTTGCGACAAAGAAGAGTTTCTTTCGTGTGCATCGAAGCGTGGCGGGATTGAGTCAAAATTCAATGCCAACGATCAAGGAAGACAAGCTGATAAAGAAAACAATCAAATACAGGTATAGATCAGCTACGTATTTACCAATAACTGCGTTCATAAACAATCAATCAATTTCAATTCTGAGGTAAAGTAAAACGATTTAAACATGCAATTTCTTGATCACACGATACACGTGCAAATAATAGGCCAATACCATTTTTTTGCAAAACGCGACAAAGCATATTTTACAAAACCGTCGATGATGATCAACGGTTACCAAGGTTTAAATTATACGAATCTTCTAACCCCTGATATTAGGAGCGGGGGCACATTCAGCACACCCAACCTTAGAAATACTGCCAGAGAAAAACTGTACGGCATGAGGTCTTTGATCTTGGGGGAGGTAGAAAATGATGGTTGTCTGATCCTTGAGCTTCAGGATCTTCAGGCTTTAAAAAAAGGTGTCATAAAGTGACAAAGATATATGAAACGTTCTGGTGTTAAAGTGAATAGCTAGTGCGCTAAAAAAGTAGTTTGATATGTTATTGTTGGTACGTTTCAAGGTGATAAAGTATTGCTAGTAACCACTACCTTCTCCTCAAACAACACTTTTAATAATTTTGGAAGGCGGAAGTGTTGGTTCAATTATTGAAAGAAGATTTATAATACGTTCAGTGCAGGTGATGACACGCTGAAAAAAAGACACATCATTAATAATACCAAAATGCAATCGTGTGTACTGATAAAGTTTTCTGTCAGCTTCTAAAGAGATAAAAAGACGATCTGCGGCACAATGAGGTACCTGATAGTACGCAGACTTTAAATCTAAGGTGCTAAAAACTGTGCTTTTTGCAATTTTAAAGACTTGTTTGTCTATATCAGAAAGTGTGTAACGTATATTTATTAACATTCTGCGAATAATCAACAATCATTCGGGGTTTATGTCTCTCGTCTCTCAAAACGAGAAATTGGGCTTGCCTAGATGAAAAAGACTTTTCTGTTATACCTTCTTTTAGCAGTTTGTTCACCTCAGTCCTGATAAATTGCTTGTTTTTTTCATGAAAATAGCGAGACTTCATGGCGATTGGCCTGCAGTCCGAAAGTAAGTTTTGGAAAAGAGGTCTGGGTTCAACTCTCGAAGCTGATACCGTGCATTGAGTCGTATTGTTCAAAACAACCAGGTTTTCTTGTGAACCATTCATTTGAATAATGATTTGCTTCTGACGTTTCAAGCAGTCTTGACTGAGAATGACGTCAGCGCATAGTGCAGTTATTATTCCAAAAGTTATGTTTTCAGTTGGCACAAGCTTCACGTGATGTGAGTGGACAATCTCGTTTATCTAGTAAACAGGTATCTTCTGTTCTTGAATCATTCCAAGTAGAAGCAGATAGTCGGTATTTCACTACATAAGATTCGATGTTTCTTTGAGCTCGATCCAACATTTCAGCTTTAGTCACAGCAAATTGTAGTTCAAGATCATCATATTCAAGTAGTCTTTGTCGAATTGAAGAAGAACTAAAGTTGTTTATAAAGCATCTTTAGTAAGCTCATTTCGATAGGTTGCAGCATTTATACATCTTGAAAGTTACAGTCTCCAACAAATTGACTAAGAACGAGCATGTACTCAAATATGGACTCATTAGGGCTTTAATTTCGGGACATGAGCAAGTGACGAGCAAATATATTGTTTTTTCTTTTACGGTATCCATTGTCGAACGCTGTTTGAACTTCAGCGTGTGAAGTAGCATCAAAATTAAACGCAAAGATTCGATGAGTAAGAAAGTTTGTAAGAAGCCCAAGCTTGCTTACAGTTTCGGCGTCTTCTGAAGTAGCAGTAACAGCTTTCAAAAATTCTAAAGGTTCGGAGCCAATAGTTAAAAATTGGTTCTGCTTCTTCAGACTGAACTTCGAGTTCAGTCGGCGGCAATAGATGATCCATTATTGAGTAAATAAAATTGTAATAAATCAAAGAAATGCTTTTATTTGCTCAAAATAAACACATCTAAAAATTAACCAACTAAGATTTTAGAGAAATACAAAATATTTCTAAACTGTAACATACTCACCTTATTTACGGGGAGATGTAAAGCAAACTTGTTTTTAGAATCCTGGGTGTGCTGAAGTAAAACCATATTTTTGCAAACCACCTTCAAACTTTCTAATAGGAACGCACGGATGTTGGAAAGGATCAGCATTAGGGAAATTCCTAAAAAACATTTTTTGATTTGGTGGTGGCATGGGTTTAAAATGTTGTATTTGGAAAAAACACCACATGTAAAAATATTTTTGGATAATCATTACATTTATTAGAGGTAGCTCAAGCCACCAATGTTTTACGCAGGGGCCCAACTGGTTTAAACAACCATATCCCGCACACCGCATATATTGGCAACTTTATTCTTATTTCAAAAGATGCGGAACATGTGGTTTCCTATCCAACTTTAGTGTATTTTATAGCCCTATAGCATTTGTAGATTTCAAGTTATGTAAAAAAACTACAAATGTTTACCAAAATTGCTATTCGAGGTAGTCAAACATGTTCAAGTTAGTTCACAATAGTAATCTCATTAAAATAAATTCATAGTTTACAGTTTAACAGCGATCACACACTACTGGTACAAGCAACAAAATCGGATGAAAAATAAGAAATATCTGGAAACGTGTCAACATTATTAGGGGGATGACAAAGGACAATGGCCTTTAACCAATTCGTTGAACAAAATTTTTTGATACGCCTGTAATTCATGTAATTTTTTTACAATGCTAAAACTTAAAATTTCTAAATGTGGTGATGTCTCACCAGCATTCTCAACTTCCCTCAATCCACACCATCATCTCACATGCCAGCCATTCACAGGTCTACCACAGAAAATTAAATCTGTAGTAGCATATTGTAGGCTAGTCCATTCACAGTGTTTCCCGCATAAAATCTAAATGTCCTTCTAGGGAATTTTAGATCATGCCATCGATCCATAGCTGCATTACTACTGCATCCATAGCTGCATAGACCTTATGTAAGGGAAACGGTTTTGTGAAGTGCATACAGAACCTTATTTGAGATCTATGCAGTAATGCAGCTATGGATCGATAGCATGATCTAAAACTGTTCAGAAGGACATATTTGGATTTTATTTGGGAAACGGTGTGAATGGACTAGCCTGCAATATGCTAGTGCAGAATTGATTTTGTGCGGTAGACCTGTGAATGGCTGGTATGTGAGATGCTGGTGTGGAATGAGGGAAGTTGAGAACGCCTGTAATTGTAACGGAAATTGTTTAGCGTTCATTCAGGCAGTTATTTGATGCATAAAAGTTTTCTTTTTGTTGTCGGAAAATATTTTTGGATACTGCTGGAGACTTGCACGAGGTACCAGAGCTTATCCTCGTCTTATGTCAATACTAGTAATCCGCAGTGCTCTTGATATATGGTGTATTGTGGTACAAGGGTTTATCACGATTATTCACCACCTTTTATTTTCCCATAATTAAAAATGCAATGTGAAAATTGTCATCATGTTTCCAAAGGCTGAATCTTTTCATAAGAAAGTAATAAGAAGCTTCAGTTTCTGGAACAATTTTCTTGACGTTGTGGTTTTGCATGCCATCAACATATATTTGAATTGATTATGGGAGCCATTTTCACACACGGATCGGGAGTCTTTTCGGGATCAGAAATTCATCTCTTTACGGGATTTCAGGCTCCTTGACTTGCTTTGATCAAACAAAAGTAAAGATGCATCAACGAGTGCATCACTGAAAAAATAGCTGATGTCACGAATAATATCATTTCTTTCATTGTTATCCATTTTGAAGAAGAACATCGCGAATGTTCAGAGGTGGTTACCATTCTTTTTGGAGGAGTTCATCCCTGTAGGATTAATGGCTCCTGAACCCAGGTATGATACCGAATTATTTGAGCAGGTGATTTACATTTTGAAAGTTTGGTTATTTCAAAATCAAATAAAGCTTACAGCAAAAAAAGAATCACCAAAGTAGTAATATTTTCCGTTCAAGTGTTCGTCAAACATAAATGGGGGTACTTCTAGCAGAGGGTGCTCTTTGTAATAATCTTCTTCTCATGAAATCATTGGTTGAGTATAGGAAGATCGACAAAGAAGTTTCAGAGACTGCATCAATAATGCAGGTGGTTTACGTGTGGTAGTAAAGGACCTAGCTGGTCAATCATAGCGTTTCATAAGCTGGTCGATTACAACTTTCAACATGTTTGACTACCTCGAATAACAATTTTGGTAAACATTTGTATTTTTTACATAACTTGAAATCTACAAATGCTATAGGGCTATAAAATGTACTAAAGTTGGATAGGAAACCACATGTTCCGCTTCTTTTGACATAAGACTGAAGTTTCTAATATATGTGGTGTGCGGGATATAGCTGTTTAAACCAGATGAGCCTCTACGCAAAACATAGGTGGCTTGAACTTACCCCTAAATGTAAAGACTGTTCAAAAATATTTTACATGTGGTGTTTTTCCAAATAGAACACTTTAAACTCCTGTCATCAAAAATATTCAAAAATTACTTTTTAGAGCCATCCTAATCAGCATTGATTTTAAACAATCGCTTCCTTCAGTTAAGTGAAAGTCCTCTTATGCTAACAGTTATTGACGAATACACTTGCTGTTCTAATGAATTTTTGTGTAAACGTGGTTTGGTCTGGGTTATTGGCTTAATTCATCTTAAAAAGCAGCTCCAATATTACTGTCAATGTAAAAAATCAATTAGAGAAACATGACGATGAAAAGCTACAAAATGACCACACAAAAAGGGTCTTCGAGTCTATAGCTACCTTAAGAAATAATATCGAGACAAAACGAAATAATAAAAATAATTGTGAAACTGTCAATCACGGATTAATGAAACTCAGGGATGGTATAAACGTAAAATTAATATTTTCCCTTGAAAATCTAGATAGGCCTATTTCAGCAAAAAAAAATTTAGCATGCTTTTTATTTGTTTAAGGGGATGTTTTCAGTTAGTTTCAAATTTACTAACCGACTGACTGGTTTTCACGTTTGGTTTTTAGGAATTCGATAATGTTGGGCCACAAGAATTAATTACACTTTGTAATTTTGTCATTTTACAACAAGGCAGCCACTAACTATTTTCAACTAATGTGCTATCATCGGTAGTATAAAAATTTTTATTTAAAGTTCAATACTCTGTCCAAAACATTTGATTTTCAATAAGCTTACTTATTGTGTTATCGATAACTCAAGGAAGACGGGTAAATCTTAAGTATATGAGCATGGAAACTGATATTTTCCGAGAAATCGACTTGCCATCAATTACTGATGCATTTGCTGTTCAAAAAAGCAAGAAACTGCTTTTTAAGCAATTTCAATGATGAAATTTTGAAGCGAAAGACATAAAAGTTTCTCAACGCTTACAAATAAATTACTTTTCTTTGAGCAGTTTACCTCTATATATAAATTTGTATTCAAGATTAATTTTTTGACCAATTGTGCAAGTGTTGTTATTTTGAAGCTTTGCGGATTGCTTCATTTACTGAATGATTTCTTCACAGCGCTTCTCAATCAATCAAATTCAACAGTTTTCATCTGTAGATCAACTTCGCACTTTTGATTTATTTTTAAATAGTTAAATTCCAAATACACACAAAACACCACTTTCAGTATTGTACTTTGATATGTCACGGTCTCACAGAACAGCGAAAGTGGGCTGAGCACACAACGACTGCCCAGACATGTTTTTCAATTACTGAGTTTCAAAATTCCGCTTAAATTGCTTGAGAATATCCAAGTTCCGATAAATGATTTGTTATTAAAAATGGCACACCAGAAGAAATAATTGTAAAGCGTTCTTCGAAAAACACAAGAACACAGCCATCGCGAGGCATTGACTCTCGATTCGGATCATTCTAAACGCAAATCTTTTTAAAATTTTTTTTATCAAAAGTGGGAGATGTTTACGCTAAAACGATATCTGCTGCTTCTCATTACAAAATTTTCTGCATTGTTACTAGATTTCGGTTAGGGGAAAACTTTTTTTCCAAGTTTTTATAAGTCTAACAAAAATCCATATTAATACTTCAATGAATATAATAAAATCAACATAAGAATAATTAACATAACAGGATAACACTGAAGATTTTCGTCCCCACTCGAAACTTTATCAGAGCTAAACAAATAAATTGCGAGTCCAAAATTAAATATAATATGATGGTGCTGGCACTATTTCTGAAATTGCTAAGGTTTCAGCGCTGTACCTCACGATGAAACACGTGCAGAAGCGACTTCGCTCCTTGTGAGTTTTATGTTTAATGATGGCTTAAAGCGTTTGATTAGCAGCGCTTTCATTAGCTCGGTTTCAGTGTTAACACGGCACTCTTTCAATAATGTGAAGTTTTGCTCAATAATGGGGAAAAATGGCAGCCCATTTCGAACCAGTCTTCAGTGACTGGTAGCTCCACCACCAACAAGGCGGACTGAAAAGAGTTGTCTTTTACGGCATGCTAGGTTAGCAACTTCACAATTGTAACCCGGTGAAGTATGGGCGGGCCACCTGTCTGCCACATAAAGGTGGAGGCGTCCCGTTAAGTGCCTTGCCCAAGGACACAACAAGCAAGCATTCCGGCTTGTTCTCCACACTATCCCCCCCCCCTTTTTTTTCCTTTCATTAGCTTGGTTTCAGTGTTGTAACGGCACTTTTTCAATAATGTGAAGTTTTGCTCTGCTGGCATTGTTTCTTTGTCGGCTTTGCACTGATCACGATGAGATTTGATAACGGAGTTAGAAAAACTTAATAGTTAGATGAGCTTAAGTTATCGGAAAGATGGTAGTCGATTCTGACAAATGGTTGTCTAGTCGTCACATCGATGTATGGCGTATTCTTGTCCACAAGAACAGGTATATCTATAGACAACATTCGAGCAGAAAAAAGCGGGTAAAGGAAATTTAAGGTTGAAATACAAGATTGTTTTAAAAGTTTGATGGGGTATTATCATACCAGTGCCCAATCTGTCCAGAAACAATGCAGCAAGGCGGTTGCTAAATTTAATGGATGGGGTACCAATATACGAGAGTGTTAAATAAGGATTTAAGTTAGGTGTATTGGTAGGGGAGTCAGAAGAGAATTGTCGGTTATGATTGTTGAATTTACTCCTAAAGCTGTCTATCACATTTAGAATGGGGGATATTGGGTAGCGTTCCTTTTAAATAAAGAGATGATACAGTTAATTTTGGTTTGCGGTAACAAATCATTTGAAGAATATAAATAATCACAATGTAATAGGCAAGTAAGAAGGCTTCGTTTCCAGGACATAATTGCTATGCTGTTAAAATGTAAGAATACACTGGTAAATGTTGGTTTGCGGTATACACTGACGTTGAATTCTCCGTCGCAAATCGTTAATTCGACATCAAGAATTGGTAGTGAAGGGACCAAGACTTTCTCACATGTGAAACAAAGGTTAGGATACTGGTTGTTAAGGACACTTAAGAAGAATTGAACATCGGTTGATGAATTAATGATCGCAAATACATCGTCCAGGTAACCTACATGACATGATGAATAAAACGAAAGATGTTGACCGAAAATTTTCATCATAAGAAACTTGAAATGATTCTTTTTTGAAATGACTGGAATAATTCTTTTCAATCATTCCTAGAAACAAATTAGCTAACGTAGGGTCTAAAGGTTTACCAATAGCTATACCATCAATTTGCGAAAATAGTTTACCGTTATGAATGAACATGCCTTTGGTATTAAGTTTCAAATATTTTTTAAAGATGTTTTGCCTAATTAATGTCTTGGATTGTGGGAAAGGGAACTCAAAAGCGACATCACACGAGAAGAATTTTTTCGCAATATCATCTATTGCAAGGCCCACTGGAATGTTGGTGAAGAAGCTAGTGACATCAAAATTTAATAGTTTTATATCATTTCTAGGCTTTAAAGTCTTTAATCTCGTCAATAAAACTCGAAGTTGAAAGTAAGGAATAGGTGTCAGGGACATATGGTTTAATTAAAGAGTCGAGCCATTTGGCGAGATTATGCTGAGGCGAATCAACCATGGAAGTGACTGGTCTGAGGTAACATCCCGGTTCATGAATTTTGCTTTACCATAAAGAAGACCAGGCACACTGCCTGAAGGTAACGGGTTTAAATAGGTGACAGGATCAACGTTTGGTTTAATATACGTTGTAAGGTAATATTTTATACAATTAGCTTTTTTGATCCAAGGGGCAGACTTGCATTCTTCAAATGGATTATTATCTAGATTAAAGTTGATTTTTTAAAATTTGGTTGGGTCATAAACTATTTAGTCTGACTTTTTAAAGCAGTAATCAGAATTCAATAAAGCTACGCCATTACCCTTATCAAATTGGCAAATTTTAATTGTTTGATTCTGGGGAAGTTTTGAGAGGCAATTGTTGAGGGCTCGGTTGTATCTTGTGCGACATCGACTTGTTGAAGCTCTAAAAAAAGCCAAAGTGGCAAATTTTAGTTCATCTTTAAATTCATCTTCTGGTGTGACTTTGCGCGCGTTAATTAACTTACTAGTAACAGCTTTCAACTGTAGACTTCAATTTCAAAGTGTCAATTTCTTTCGAGAAAATATGGTGTTTTCACCTATGCAAAGTCTGCAGAGAAACAATGCCAGCAGAGCAAAACTTCACATTATTAAAAAGAGCCGCTTTAACACTGAAACTGAGCTAATGGAAGCGCTTTAAAGCAAACGCCTTAAGCCATGCTTAAATATAAACTCTTTCATTCACAAGGAGCGAAGTCGCTTCTGCACTTATTCATTGAGAGGTGCAGTGCTAAAACGTTACTAATTTAATAAATAGTGTCTAATACACCACAATATCATATTAAATTTACAATTTATTCTCTGATGAAGTCACCAAGTGGGAACAAAAATCTTTGGTGTATTCTGTTTTGTCAATTTTTTTTGTGTTAATTTAATTATGCTCATTAAAGTATTACTATGGGTTTTTGTCTGGCTTATCAAAACTTGTTTTGTTATTGTTGATTAATTTCCGCCTAGTCTCTCTTCAGAAAAAGCTTAGGCAAATCCTATCAACAAATGTAGAATCCTTGTCTCGTACTGATAGACTTCAACGGAGGTATACATTTCCGAAAACGTGAGAAATAAATTTAATGACGGAAAATTGATAATTCGGTTTATTTCCACAAATTACAAAACGATTGATTGAAAGATGAATTTGGGGTTCTGTGCTTTTCTTTATACGTCCTTAAACGTCCTTATACGTCCGTTTCTAAAAATAAAAAAAACATAATCACTTAACTGCAAAACAATTCCAAAAACAACTGTCACGTACCAGAACTATTTTCCAGACAAGAATCGAACAAATGACCACTTGAATTTCTGAGTAAGACAACACTTTTCAATTGTACTTTTCTGAGTAAGACATTGTATATACTTATCTCAATTACTTATGAGTTGTCTCACTCTACAAAGATCAATATAAAGATTAATATGTTGACTAATTAGTTATGTGACCCAAAACTCAATAATAGCAATTTGATACTTGAACTGAACAAACTCTAGCGCCGTTTTCGATTACTTCGCATGCAGGTGCGTTTGCATTTGACTGGACAACAAAAAGCGAGGATTTTACCGATACTACGCGTTGACTGCAGCGTCAGAAAAATGAACCATTAAGATTAACAAATTCCACAAACTCAACAGAAGGTTACAACAAAAATATTTAACAGTTGTTGTTATCAGTTTCTCATTCCATGTGTATTGAATAAGTGGTATAAAAATACAGCAGAACTAAATTAAAATCGAACTCGCTACCAGCGATACTACTGTCACTACACAAACGGCTTTTCTTTCATTACCTTTACTAAAGACTCAATAGATGCCGATCAAGACCGAGTTTAAACAGGCAAACGGACTGGGCTGACTCTTTTTTGAAATAAGGACTGCCTAAATAGTTTAACTTTTTCAGAGTTTGACTGAAACTTTGTACCTTGCATCTGATAACTTTTTATGGAGAATATTTATCTGTGCGTTCAAGGCCATTATCGTCTTAAAACTACTTGCTGCTAACGATGTCCAGGTACTAGTCTTTCAAACTATGTCCTGAAAATGATTGTGTGATATGAAAAAATTTAAAACTAACCAAAAATGATTTTGAATTCCCATTCCATCTCTATTTCAGAAATTTGATGAAATTCAATTTCAGAATCCTACGTTGGATCAAAAAGAATCCTCGTTGCTTTGCAAAGTTTCAAATCATCATTTTATGGATAGTTCCTGTCGTGATATTCACTGTCGGTTTCTGGAATAGATCTATGTTTTGCCTTGAAGAATGCCAATGCATAATGAATTTTGTACCCGCGCCCAACGTTTCCTCTAATTGTCCATTAGAAGAAGGTAAGCACTCGAATTTAAACGCAAATGCTACTGTAAGCTATTTGTGCAGAAAAATACAATGTTTTCAGAGGGTGTAACTACAGTATGATGGAGAGTAATTTTTCTGAAAAAATGCTAAGGTGGTTCAAAGCAAGTAACGTTTTATATATATTTGTGTAAGAAGTTGACCACTGCCCCGCAAGCATCCTTTTATACAGTTTTTAATTCACCCATTTAATTCTTTTAGGTTGCAGCAATGTCGTGCCAGGTATGACAAACGTATCTGTCATAGCAACCTGTGCTGTGTGGTTCATCTGCATCTTGATTCTTCTGACGCTTTTGCTTCATTCTTACATCAACTTTCGTCACGTGATGCTGGAGCGGCAGAACGCGAAAGACGCAACACTAGGCAATAGCGTTATCGAGAAGCAGAAGAGGGAAGCAGGCGAAGTAAGCGTGGAGGAGATATCACCGATTGATGACAACAGTGCAATTGGTCCAAGCACTCTTCATCAATCGAAGATGGAGACGGGAAGTCTTGGACAAAGCGATCGATGCAGCCATCGCAAGAACTCAAAGAGCCTGTTTTCTCAGAGTTTTAAAAGCCATATTCTCCTCCTTGTACTGGTAGCGGGGATTTTCATCATTGGCACTGCTCCTATGGTCATTGTTTTTTTCATTTCTTCGATAAACTTATACATACATGAAAATATTGCAATCGTTGCAATTCCCTCGATCTCCCTCAGAGCTCTTTCCGTTTTAACCAACTCCATTCTCATTTGTTCAGCTTTCTCAGGGCTCAGCACCGCTGTAAAATCGTTAGTTCGCTCGATCGCAGAATGTCATTGTTTCAAGAGTGGGCGATGAGTTTGCACTTTATTATTTGCAGAAGTAAAAGTGTGAGTTCTACCACAGCTCTTTCAAGATTCTAACGTGACTGAAGACACCCAAACCGCTTTTTAACTTCGAGTAATACTTCATTCTAACAACCAATTTTAAATTGTCCTTTATGATTCATTTATTTATTTATGCACCGTAAACTCCTTTAACAGGCGCCATGGTGTAGTGGTTAGAGCAGTGGTTCTCAACCGGGGGCGATATCGTTCCCCAGTCGGCGAATGTCCAGCTGAGGGAGGCGATAAACTGCCACAAACAAGGCTGCAAATTTTAACACAAATTAGTTGACAAATATCAATTGCGCAACATATGTTCCGATAGTGCTGCAAGCACTACAACTCTTAGCATCCGAAAACTGCATAGCCAGTGCCACCAATGCAGTTCTCTGCGCGCACATGTGCACGGGTGTATAGCTGGGTTTGTTTGTTCTGCCACCGTCGATGACAAGAGAGGTGTTGTTTGTTGTCTTCCATCCTCCTCTCTTTTATTTGCTTAACTCCTATTCCCTCACTTCTCTGTGTTTTCAATGTTCACTGATCAAGTTATACATTACAGTTAAGTACGTTTTGTACATGAAGAAGACATTATTTGCAATTAAATTGATGCAGTTTCATATCGTTTTGAACATTCTTGAACAGATTGAGTATTGTAACATAAAATCTAGCGGTAAGCCTGAAGTAGCTGATTAGTTGCGTTTTTGCCGTTGCCTTAGTAAGGGTGTTGTTAGAAACAATAATTGCTTTGTTTCGTTGTGTCTAATATGCGGTAAAAGAAATATCCAGCGGGGAACAGCAGAAGACATGCCAAGAGCTACTACGCAGAGTGCAAGTGGTCAGCAGCAAATCCGTGTATGGGCAGTCAAGATGACTCCAATTCGGGCTAACTTTGCTGGTTATTTACTAATTATGAGGAACGGAAAGCCATTCACTGATGGCGAGTATGTCAAAAATTCATGCTTGATGTGGCCAATGAGGACTTTTCGGATAAAGACAAAATAATCAAATGAATGAAAGGCATGTCTCTGTTAGCAAGAACTCTTCACGATTGCACCATCACGATGGCAAATCAAGTAGAGGAAATACAATTGAACGATATAAATGCAGCGGCATACTTTTCCCTTGCTTTGAATGAGTCTACAGACGTGAGCAATTTATCCCAATTCAGTGTGATTGCAAGGTATGTTGCCGGTGACACACTAAGTGAAGAAAGTCTTGCTGCTTTGCCAAAGAAAGGGACAACAAGAGGGGAGGATTTATTCAAGTCTTTTATTGAGTTCGCTAAAGAAAAATATCTGCTAATGAATAAAGTTATTTCAGAATATACTGATGGTACTCCCTGTGGTGGGGAAAACAAAGGATTTGTAGCGCAGCACTTCTTCGTAAACATGAAAATAGACTCATCCTAAGTTTTCATTTCATTCTGCATCAGGAGCCGTTTTGTGTTCAACTGTAGGGCGAGCACCTTGATGAAGTCATGGCTCTGGTCATTTCGGTGGTCAACTCTATCGTTGCCCGAGCTTTAAATGATCGCTAGTTCAAAATACTGCTGGATAAGGAGAAGAATAATTAGTACGGTGTGCTTTTGCACAGCGATGTGCGTTAGTCATCAAGGGGGAAGGTGATCAGTTGTTTTGCAGCTTGCCAGAACAAAATAGGACTTTTCTAAAAATGAAAAACGCCGAGCATCCTAGCTATCTAACACCGAATGGCTCCGGAAGTTTTATTATTTTGTAAACATGACTGAACATCTAAATTAGCTCAATGTGAAAATGCAAGGCATTGGAAATACAACCTTATCCTTTCAGCAAGCAGTGTTTGCATTTGAAAACAAGCTGGAACTCTTTCATTACGGATGTTGAAACAGGTTGTTTATTACATTTTGAAAAATTGAATGAATTTAAAGATGCGTGCACAAAAGTAACCCCGCTCAACATTTTGATCTTCAGCAGCAAGTTGGCTTCACAGTTAATCTTCTGCAGCCATTTGCAAGCACGCTTTGTAGAATTCCGTGAGCGCACTTGTCTTTTTAAGTTTATCACCCATCCACGTGAGTGTGCTGTGGACAAAGCCGACTTGAGTTACATCCTGGTATCCCCATCAGAGATTTTGATTTAGAAGTTACTAACGTGAAGGTTTTTGGGCATGTGGATGAACAAATTCAAGTCACTGAATGAAAATTTGGAAATACTTGCACAATAGCAAGCACAAGTGGACAAAAATATAAAAACTTTAACCTGCAGACCAGTTGATTCTCAAAACTTGGAACGCGCTTCCTGTCACATACGACACACTGCAGGGTGCTACTATAGCGTGAGGTCTACCACACTATAGCGTGAGATCTACCTCCGGTTACTACTATAGCGTGAGGTCTACCAATGAATTATTTATCCCTCCCCTCTCTATAGCCACACTATAGCTGCACACTTACTACTATAGCTATAATAATTCCAAACACCACACATACATTCCAGGGTTAGGGTTACGATTAAGGTTAAGATTAGGGTTAGAATTAGGGTTAGGGTTAGGGTTAGGGTTAGGGTTAGGGTTAGGGTTAGAATTAGGGTTAGGGTTAGGGTTAGGGTTAGGGTTAGGGTTAGAATTAGGGTTAGGGTTAGGGTTAGGGTTAGGGTTAGAATTAGGGTTAGGGTTAGGGTTAGGGTTAGGGTTAGGGTTAGGGTTAGGGTTAGGGATAGGGTTAGGGTTAGGGGTTAAGGTTAGGGTTAGGGTTAGGGTTAAGGTTAGGGTTAGGGCAGTGGTTCTAACCCTAACCCAAACCTCACGCGATTTGCACCTCGGTAGATGCGAATCAAGCGGTAGACCTCACCCTGCATCTCGGTAGGTGACTTATGTCGGTAGACCTCACGCTATAGTAGCACCCACTGCAGAGTGTGTGTATTGCCGTATTGAGCATGTTTGGCTCCAAGTATGCATGTGAGCAGTCGTTCTCATTTTTAAAAAACAACAAGACCATTCTACGATCACGTTTAACGGATGGAAGTCTCAACGCCTGCATGAAGCTTAACATCACCACGTATCAACCTGACTACAAACCCATCAGCAGCGCCATGCAGCAACAGAAGTCGCATTAATAGTAAGAAGCATTTTATTTATTACTGGTTTGCTTCGGTATAACGATGTTATCAAAGAGTACATTCAGAAATGTATCGTCGTCTAAATGTGTTGGTTTTGCTTAAAAACGCACACGTGGGTTACATTAAGTGCTAAAAAATATTATACGGCTCTCACGGAAATACGTGTAAAAATATGTAGGTTTCATGGCTCTATTAGCCAAAAAGGTTCCCGACCTCTGATCTAATCAAAATAGTTCTGCTATTCAAGACCTTTTTACTTCAGAGTTTATTAGATTTGAGTTTTATTGCATTGCAATGTTTTATTAATTACGAAAATTAACACGCTAATATTGTAGCTACTGTCAACAAATAAATAAACAACTAAAATCCAACTTGGCAATACAATTCAACACAGTAGGTAAACTAATTAACACTGTGTGCGACTCAAACTGGTTTATGCGGTCTTCACACCTTACCACTCGATTAAACCACGCAAAGATAGCGACAATGAGAAAAGCGAGCGACAAGGCCTACTTCACACTTAAATCATTGCAATCGTGTTAAAGCTTACATCAAATTCATAAATTTTGTATAATTTATTACAGAGACTCCGGAAAACATTTTGATGATTTTATTGGAACTTTTTGTTTAGATCCGCTGCGCAGGTTCCTGTACTGTTGGTGCAGTGCATTTCAACCGCAAACACTGTGACCAACCAGAAGAAACTGCAGTGGGGAATGGGGTAATTTTTACAGGAATACAAAAAAAAGCCATTGAAAGGTTTGGACGCGTGACTATTGGCATCATAGAAAGCCACTTGATCAAGTTGCCAACCAATTCCAGTTAGCTAGATACCGCAACCTTGCTTTTAAAAGTGATATTTGAAAATATTTCGTTTATGAATTACTATCCGCACAATTCCAACTCTGCCATTGTCCAACATAATACCCAGGATGACCTTTTATACTGTAAACTTATAATAACCAAGATTAAATTTTAAGTTGCAAACTTCTATTTTTATTTGGTTTGATTGCTTTATTCTCCCAAGTGTTTTCAATGTGCTTTAAAATAAATTTTTGTCTTTGGGGGTTGCTTCTTGTTTATGTGATTGCTGGGTGTGTCGTTTAGGGACGCCACTAAAATTTTGATTAAGAAAAACATGGAAATAAATGACAAAAGTAAAATTTATCCAT
Source organism: Trididemnum clinides (assembly GCA_963675345.1). Lineage (NCBI taxonomy): Eukaryota > Metazoa > Chordata > Ascidiacea > Aplousobranchia > Didemnidae > Trididemnum > Trididemnum clinides. Next base: position 32,449,762 of record OY776299.1, on the reverse strand, counting down.
GCACATTTATACCAGAACAATTTTTGGTCCCCTAATACAACTGGCGAATTGTTAAAAAACACGGTGATGAGTTTACTGACATGTCAATAATGATATTTTCGTCTTCGATTTTGCAGGCCAGCTGCATACAATCCTTGAAATTGAAGACCGCAGTCATTACGTAAACGGTGCAGCAAGTGTTCTTTCCCGCAACATTTTCCAATTCAACTCCCATTTATAACTTACTTACGGTGCAGCAAGGAAGGCAAAAAAGTCCGGCGATAATTGATTGCATGTTCTATATATCTAAAACTTGAATTAGTTGGCATTTTTTTATGCGATTTATGCAAATTGAAGGAGACTAGATTGGATCCGAATCTGGATTAAGAAAACCCTTGAATCAGTCGGCATTTTTTTATGCGATTTATACAAGTTGAAGGAGACTAGATTGATCCGAATCTGAATTAAGAAAACCCTAAGAACGAACTTAAATCAATGTCAAAACATCAAATAAAATTTAAAGCAACTCTGTGATGGTTTTACGGTTTTATTGATTTCAATGGAAAGAACAAAGAGTTTTAAGGTTTTAAGAAGTCGCACGATCTCAGCTTTACCAAACTTGATCATCATGGTTAGAAGTTTTTCAGCCCGACGTGTCGCCAGCTTAAGAAATTCGATTTTTAATTTAACAGGAACATGTTCGATTTACTGGTTTGGCCAGTGGTTGGGAACCTTTATGGCTAATAGAGCCATGAAACCTACATGTCTTTAAGCGTATTTCCGAAAGAGGCATATAATGTTTTTTGGCACTTAGTACAAGCCACGTGTGCGTTTTTAAGCAAAACCAACACATTTAGACGACGATACATTTCTGAATATGCTCCTTGATAACATTGTTACACTGAAGCAAACCGGTAATAAATAAAATGCTTTTTACTGTTAATGCGGCTTCTGTTGCTGCATGGCGTTGCTGATGGGTTTGTAGTCAGGTTGATACGTGGTGAGGTTAAGCTTCATGCAGGCGTTGAGACTTCCATCCTTCAAGACTGGTTTCCATTAGGCGTAAATAGCCAGCGTAATTTGCAAACTTTGTTTATCTATTTAAAATTATTTTGTCAGCGAAAACGTTTTGCGCAGAAGATTGAATGCCGCTCGCCAAAAATTTTGGAATAAAACCGCTCCAAAGCGATTTTTCGCGCCTTTGCATCGAAATTTCCCACACATTTTACTAAATTCTGCTGCCAAGAGAACAGTAGACACATTCAAGCTCACATAAAACTTGCCGGTAAAATGTTTTAAGGCACATTGATTGTGGAAAATTATCTACATTTTCGGTTTTATAGGCGGCTTAGGTGCTACTAAGCAATAGCCTACACGCTTAATCAAGATTGTAATGTTCTATATCTGCTGTGTAGCCTGGGCTGAATAAAATAGTAAAATATACTGTCGGTGCTGAAGTCCTAGGTAGTTGAAATTGCGTTTTACAGTAAATTGTGAATGATGAGAGCGTATTTACTCATGAATGGATAGTTTTGGAAATGCAAAACAAACCCACCATCAGTAAAGATCCAGAAACCCACCATCACTTATATCGAGGTTAACAATATCAGTTCAGCCGACAAAGCCGGCTTTACCCATTGGATAGTTGTGGAAACGGTAACAAGAAGCTGATGTTTTTTCACCTAGCCAAATCTCGTTCCGAAACGAAACTATGGTTTTTTGAAACCCAATTGATAAAAACGAAAACATTTGCGGGGGGATTGCGCATAGCCACTACGTGTTTTCGAGTTTCTCAAGGCTCTGGCAACGTCTGATTTGCCCTGTTTTCACCATAAACCTCCTCCGTAAACTTAACAAAATTTTATTCGTTAAATGAAGCAAGTGCTTGAATTGAAAGCATATCAAAGTTGTGGCAGGGCGACAAAGTAATGGATATATATTTTCGGGATTAAGCTATTAAGTATTAGGCCCCCTACTTACGACTCGCCCGTAACTGGTAGGGGTATTTGTTTGAACTAATGCCTCTTGCTGGGCGCATGTTGCTTTGTCCTGCAATAAACGCAACCAGGCAAAGAACAAACTAATCAAAAATCAAACACTCGAGATTAAGTTAGTTTTACAATAGCAGCGCCCACCTCAGTGATGTCGAGTTTGAGTATATTGTATAGGTTCAGCCGGCTTCACCGAATATTCGTGAGAACAGTAACGAAAAAATAATATGGTGTTGACATAGCCTATTCTCTTTTTTAAATCAAGAGTACCAATTTTTTAAAGGAAATCGATTAAGCCTTTAAACATTACAAGGCGTTGCGCATAGCCATCATTGTTTTTCAAAAGTTTCTGGCCACATCCTGCTTGCTTTGCCTGGCAGGTAGAAATTGAACTCGCTCGCAGTTGAAACAGTCAACCATTCCAAAAAGTTTTGTTTGTCTTTTTCTTGAAATGCATGCAAACATAGCTTCAAAGTTGTGGTTGGGAGAAGCGCCAAAGTAATTTATACATGTATTTTCAGCAATAGCCAATTAATTATTGGGACCGCTATTTAGGACTTTTTCGTAGGTCAATGCCTATTTGTACAACCTAGTCCTAGAGCCTTAACACATTGACCGCGGCGAAGTTTTCTCGGTACACGCTAACGCGTTTTATCGTAAAAGCGCATATTTCGCATTTTATGCCGATATGTCAGACGATTGAATAAAGCGAAACGTGGTTTGTAATAAAACGTAAAATTGTGTCCAAACAATAATGAAACAATCAAGCAAAATAAGACGGGTAAAGAAAGCAATTTAAGTTCGCAAAATCAAAATGAAGAAATCAGTACTGTGTTGTTTGAAATAGTACGCTGACTGGTTTATCGCATTCAAATGCAGACTTCACTGTGGAATTTTTTGAAGCAAGGAACCACACACAAAGCTGGTTTTGAGGGGCATGTTTCACACATGTAGCGAGTTTCTTTGCGTTGATTTTGATGATTGCAAACAATGCACTTTCAAGCAGCATCTTTCTTTGAAGTTGTTGAAGGGATGTGAGCCAAATAGTGCTGGCCAGACAGACGAGAAAGATCAGAACTTTTATGATGATGAAATGCGGCTGTATCTGATGCTTGTGGGAGGTCTTCATTTATTCTAATATCAGAACTCAACAGCGAAGCAATTACACTCTTTCGAAATTTCAACTGCGCCTTTGTGCCACCAACCTTTTTGTACAAAATGAAAGCATTTACCATAGCCATGTCGAGTTGTTGTAACACAACTTTGCGGTACCAGTTTAGCGTTTTTCGTACTGGACTATAATAGAACATCAGTTGATCCATTCTGTCCACACCGCACATAAAGTTATTTTACGATATAATTGACTCTGTTTTTTTTTTCTTCCGCCCTCCTTTTGTTTGTCTGTTGCTCTCAACCATTTTTCCGGAATGATGTGTTGAGAGCATTAGCACTTCCCTTTTATCTTGCCACTTTTCTACAACAATACGCCCTTTTCGTTTTGCAATGTGCTGTCCTTTTTTTAGTTTTGTAGAAACAATATTTTTTGGGAGCTGTTTTCTGTTTTTCCTCAATGTTCCACAAATCAACGTTTTTCGATTTAGTAGAGCTTCCGCTAAAGGCACGCTTGTGTAAAAATTATCCACGTAAAGAGCATGACCACGATCTAACAATTTTTCCATTAGCTTTAGAACAACAGTTTCTGCGTGACCGAAACCAGACAAAGGATTCATTTTTCCGCAGTATACCAGGTCATTCCACACATATCTTGTATGTTCACACAGCATGTAGTTTCACATCGTATTTATGTCTTTTGCTAGGAATATACTGACGAAAGATCAAGCGGCCTCTCGAAAAAACCATTGATTCGTCTATAGATATTTCTTTCCCAGGGATGTATAAAGCTTGAAATCGTTCAAGTAGAGCATTGCATATTTTTCGCAATTTGGATAAACGATCGCCATCAACTGCAGATTCGTTGTCACTAAACTGCCAAAAACGGAGTAGTAGCTCAAACCTGCCTCGTGGCATCGTAGAATTGAATATGGGAGTCGCTATCACAGGATCAGTAGACCAATAATTTTCTATGCATGCTTTTTTTACCAAACCCATTGTAAAAAGAATTCCTAGAAACCTCTTCATTTCTGTGTTTGTGGTGGCAACCCTACGTTTCATTCTGCTTTTTGCAGTTATTATTGAATGTGCAATTATTTGCTCAGCATATCTATTTCTTTCTGTGACCATTATCTTTATTATATACTCGGTCACGAACAGCAAAAAAAGTTGCACTTGCAATGACTCTTTGTTGAGAGTGACAGAATTGCTTATGTCACTTGATTCAGAAAAATTTATATCTGATGGAGATGTGTAAGTTGGTTCTACAGATTTCCAGTTGTGGTCAGCGAAATTGGATGCTGAGGCAGTATCAGAATCATCATTGCTGCCAAACAGTTCTAACATGCTCTCATTGCGAGTTGCGTCGGTAGTTGAAATATCACTAGTATTGCCAGCAGACTGAACAGAGTCATGACTGGTGTTTGCTGTTGCTGTTGATTGCAAATGAGCAATAGTGTTAGTGTCATTTTCAAATTCTGAATCACTAAAGTAGCTCTTCCTATCCGAACCATTATCGTCTATGGGCTCCTCTTCAGATAAATCTACCAATTTAAAATTTTCTACCAAATCGCAACTCTTTCGGTCCCGTCCGCCATTTTGTAAAACTGACGTGCGCGTAAAAAGAGCGTCCATCAAAAATTTTTTTGCCGGCATATTTACCGTCGCGTGAGCGAAGCACACAACAAAATTCAAAAAATTCGATTACAAACCACAAACAGAATGTTAGAAAGGTTTATATATATAAACCTTTTTGCTTGAACGAGTTGATTGCAAACAATTGTTAGCATGTCCGCCATTTCTGTTATTGCCGGTATATATACCGTCACGGGAGCGAACGCATAAAGATCGCTTGCCGGTAATGATACCGGCGCGGGATCGAAAGAGTTAACTAATACTTTTTAGTTCTTATTCCAGTAGCCATCATCATTTAGTAGCTCTATAAAAAAAATCTGAAATAAAAACTTCCGGCTATATAAAGATAATGTAAGACCGCAGTAAACTCTAAACAGTCTAACGAGCTAATTGTAAGTCATCTTCTATCCGAAATCGCTTTCAAACATAAGAACTGCAGAGTACACACTCTTCTATCATTGTATCTGATTTCAAATAAACTGGCATTGAAAAAATAATAAAAATAAAGTCTATTTCTTTTTGATACTGTGCGGTAATTTCTACCAACGTTGTTTGGTTTTTCTGAGAAAAATACAATGGCTTAGAACTTCAGTAAAACGTCATAATAAGCTTTAGAAACTAGAGAAAAAAGAAATTAGCTTAGTTATTTTCATAGGAAAAGATTCGGCGATTATACCAGACGCTGAAACAATCGAAATTAAAGTTGGCTGAAAGACGTATTTATACGTCCTTAGCGTACAAAAAGGAAAAATAAGGACGTATTAATACGTCCCTCGCGGTCAATGTGTTAAGCTGCGCGCATGTAGCTTGGTCCTGGCATAAACGCAGCCAGGGAAAAATAAACTAATCGGAAGTGATGCCCTTACAGCTAAGTGATTACAAGAGCAGCCACTAGTAATGTTGAGGTTAAGAATGTCAAGCCAGATGGCTACGTCGGCTTCACTAAATTGCAAAGAAAATAACTTTAACATTTACATGATATGTAGCTCGATACAATTAAAACAGGATACAATCAGCTTGGTAAAGATAAAACAGGACCAATTTTTCCTCAATGTTTTTTGTAAGACCAATTTTACCCCAAGTAAGGTTTTCTTAAAGTCAACAATTTGTTTGCTTGGAGTAGGCTACATTTTAAAGTTTTTAGAGACTTCATTTTTAGATAAAGCTTTTAAAAAATTTTGATGAATAATGCCAAAGAGCCATAGCCTACTTTTGAGAGAGAATAGTGAAAATGTACCATAGAACTCAGTTTTTCAAAAATTTGCAATTTTCTGAAGTCCAGCCACCAAAATTTTGAGTCTTTTTAATGGGTAAGCTGCATTTCAAAATTTTTTAAATCTTCGTTTTTTATGAATCTTTTTGCAAATTTAGATAGAAATCGCCAAAGAACCGTGCTTACTCTGAAAAATAATCAAAATGCACCAAAGAACTAACTTTTTTAAAAACTACAGGTTTTTTGGGTTTAGTAGGAAAATTGTTCAACTAAAAATGGAACGTGATGTACGGCAACTGATTGTTGATCAGCCATTACAGCCGACATGTAATTCTTATTGCTAACCAATTAGAGTTACATATTGCTGGAAAGCAAAAATCTTCAGTTTTTACACGAAACTGCTTGTTAGTAACTTGTCATAGCCTTTATCCATTTAACTTACCTATTTTTACTCAGCTTATCATTTTTTGGGAAAATAAAAAGTTTGCACCACAAGTGTTAAAACCCAGTCTTTATAGGATAAAAACAAATGGTAAATGTATATGTCATGTATTGTTGGAATTGGCTTGAAATACCCCTTAATTTGTGATAGAATTTTGAAAATCGGTTCAGAAATGAAATCACTAATCAGCTTTTAATTAAACTAATTTTGTGAAAACGTGACAATTTAAAAAAAAATTATCAAATGATGATCTATGGCAGCGAAAGACTGTGTTAATCGTACCTGCCAGCATTGTGACATCGTAGAGCGAGTTAAAGCCTCAGAAAAAAAAGCATGAAGCATAATTAGCAGGCTAAAAAAGCTTAAATAAAGAGTTTGTTGTTGCATCGTCAATTGAGCTTAGTTACCATGCTTTTTTGTATCGATGGCGCCTTGCTAAGATCTCCCAAAAAAGCATTTAATCTCGTTTTCTACGATCAGTAGACCTGTTCAAATTTTTGGCATTTCTGAAAAATTGTTGCTACTGTTGATTTTCTAATGCCATAGGCTTAAAAAACAAGATTACAAAGAAAATTTTAAAACCTGATCACGTTTTTGCCCTGCCCAAGAGATCTAAAATTTTGTTAACACTAGGTTTACGGGAAATTTTCTCCCCTAGTTTTACGTAGGGGTCGTTTTTGACCCCGATCTTGTTTTGCTAATTGCGTTTTTCTTGCACTAGTTTCTCAACTGCGAGTATACTGTATTGCAATGATTACCCATAACAAAATGATTTTACTTTAAAAAATACGTTTTGTACAAAATATAAAAGCATTTAACTAGTCAGTTTTACGCAAGCTAAGCACTTTACGTGAGTCACTCTGAAATTATCTTGTGAAATTTTCCACAAGTAGGTTTTTGACATAAAATACAAGTTGAGATTGTCTTGTTGTCGCAGTATACACCATGACACTTCCTTCGCTTCCGCACTTCTTCACAGTCTCTTTTGAACTGTATATTGCTCTTGCTCGGACAAGGTTCTGGCTTGCCCAGCAGGTTTTCTACAAGCATTAGTATGAACTGCCAGCGTGTTATGCGTTCGTTCGTTTGTTACTTTTTTAGACTATGCGTAGTAGTTGATAGCAACAATGTCCAAGATGTTACCCCAGACAGCTACTGACCATCATCAACTTGCTGACCTTGTAGTGTATAAGCGTGCCATTTGATCGAAGCAATCAACGCCTACTTTGTTTGCGTTATAAAATAAAATTATTTTCGGTTTTTTATTTTGATTACTTGCATCAACATTTGCCGAGCCGTGCATGCTGGAAAGCAAGCAAACTGACTTTTTCTCTTTTGCTTGATGTTTCACAAATAAGAAGTTTGTGGGATCATGCCAACAAAATTTACTTGAGTATGTAGCTTTATTCTCTGGTTTAGACATTTTTTTGCACAACTTGCCTCGATTTTTCGCATTGTTCCTACAAAAGATAGTTTGTCTCTGCAAGTTTTTCGTCGACGGGTAATGAAGTAAAAAAGTTGTCACATGTTATGTTGTAATCCTTTCATTTGAAATGTTTGCAAAGATAAACAACCACGGATTCGGCAAGAAGAACACCACCACGCTGTTCTTTTTCTTGAGCTCCAAGATAAACATCAATGTTTGAGACATACTTTATTTCAACGTCAGCCAGGACCCAAAGCTTTTCCCCGTACTAATCGGGCTTATTTGGCATAAAAATCACAAAAGAACAGCGCGACTTCAAAGGCATCAGTTGTTCATTCACTGTTAGTGAAAATTTACAAGTATACTTCTTTTGACATTGATTAGCAAAATGTTCAAATACTTGTCTAATCGGTACAAACTTGTTAGCGCGGGGTCCACTTCTGATATTGTTTGGTTTGCCATCAAACCTCAGTTATTTCAAGATTTTTAGAAAATAATCTCTGATCATATTTTCATAAAATATAGGAATGCCATATATTTTGCTCCACAAGAAAGCTACGGGATGACCTTTACCATAGATCCCTATGGCATACTGGAGTCCAATAAACGTTTCTAAGTCGGCAAGGCTCACAGTAAATTGTTCATTGCCTCTTTGTTGAGCTTCTTCGTTTGTGTATCTGCAGATCATACGCAAGATATGTTTAGAAATGAAATGTTTCCACACATCATGTGGGCTTCTTGATGAAGCTACATCCCGAGGAACCCCTGGTTTTGCTGTAAACACGTTATGAGCTCCATCACGCCCATTGCTTACTGGATTGGAACATTTCCACGGAGTGCCATCTTTGACCTACAAGCACTCAGAATATATAGTAGGCCGGGCGTTTGAATCATCATCGCTTTCACCATTACTGGAATCTGAATCAGTGTCTATGTTTGCAGGTGATACCTTTTCTTCGTCTCCAACAGCACCAGAAAAAATCTCTTCTTCATCTGAGAGCTCATTTTCAGTATTCCCATAATAAGATTGTGTCTGCAACTTTGTTTGCGATCATACCTATTATACAGTTTGCTATAGAGTAGACTCTAGAATAAACAAATTCTGCACTCTAAAGTTATACGAATGACCTAACAAATAATCACAAAACAGCTTTTGTTTACTCTAGTACGCTGTGGGCTAATTGTGCACTGTGTTTCACGAATGAAACTATCCTGGCTAAGACGAAAACTTTGTTATTATTGGCTAGCGCTAATACCTTCTTGCTAGCGGTACTCACCTCACACCAGCTACTGTAATAAACTGAAATCTAATGTTAAAAAGTATACCCGAAATTCAATGACCAGCGGTATTTACACTTTTCTTTTGATTGTTGTCGCCTGTTTCCTTATCTACAAAATAATTAATATCTCAATTGCAGCTAACATGATGCACTACAAACAGAGCATTGACTCTAAAAAGATTTTCTAAATGGACTTACAGAGTTAGAATACCATTACCTGCTTTTCATTGTCATAGTATTTACTAAGAAGGTCCTTTCAACATTGTTGTCACATTTTGAACGGTTTCAGACCAGCTATTGTTTGCTACTTCCAACCAGATGTTTCACCACACAGCTTTGTCTCTAATAATGCCTGGTTCCAGCGAAAACGAGTTACATACATGAAAAGGGTTGAAAACGACCCTTCTGTAAAACTAGGGGTAGCTTTTTTCCGGACGCGAAAACTTAAGTAAGGCTGTACTTAAATAATAGAATCTTCAAAACTTAACAAGAAGCAAAAATATTTATCTGCGCGGACTCTACAGTGATAGACAGCCATCAAAACTACAGACCATAAAACTAGCTCCGACTCTTTTCAAAATAGATTTAAACAGATATGATAGGTAAAATTATATAGAAATAGGTGTGAGATAAATGAGACGTGTAATTACTAAAGAAACAAAGGGCAGCATATCATAGTACCGTATATACTCGTTTTACCGCCCGATCTTGATTAAGGGCCCGTTTGAATAGCCGCCCTTGTGAACAGAACATAAAAATAAATAAGGGCCCGTGCTTGAATACCCGCCCGATGTAAAAGCTGATTTTTCAGTGGTAGAGAACAATAGGAAATAAGAAGCAGCGAAGAATCGCTTGTGTCACAACTGTTAATAATATTAACTAATATGAAGGAATTACTCTTAAGACGTGAATAATTTGCGTTTGACGTGAATAAATTGACATGGAAAAAGGATTAATGTCGTGAAATATTTTGTCTTCAACGATAATTTTTGTGCATAATTTTACTTTGAAAATAACAAGCGCCCGTGCTTGAATAAGGGCCCGTTTGAATAAGGGCCCGGTAGTGAGTTTGGTTGAAAAAAATAAGAGCCCGGGCTACAAAACGAGTAAATACGGTAATCATAAAAATTGCTTATAATGCCTTATAATTAGGAAATATCCAATGTTTATTTTTTGATATTGGGTAAATATTCACTTTTTGAAGCAATGAAATAATTTTTCTAAAGTATGAATGTAAGATATTATTTCTATAAATAATGTAAGCATGCAATTTCCTCGTTTACTCTGAGGGCTCTCCCCAGAACTGCACATAATGCAAGACCTTGTTTTTTGTGCTTGGTTGCTGACACTGTAATACCTTCACAGCACAGGTGTTTAAACTACTTTGCTTTAGACCGATTACAATTGCTTTGCAAAAACAATAAAACATTGAAAACATTTGTTTTCGTAATAACTTACTACCAGATGACTTCCACCAGCTCTATCAAAAAAATTTTTGATACGTTCGAGGCAAACAAAAGAGTAACAAATATCAGAAAGAAATGGTTAACATTTCTAAATATGTCGCAGTTGGGAGTGATAAAGGTGAACTGTTAAAAAGCAAATGTATCGTGTGCCTCCGTCGTTCCCTTATCAGAGTGCAACCATGATATACAAATTTTATTTCTTCAGACCGATTACAATAATTATAATTTGGTCTATCGAATTTGTTTGCGATTACAAAAAAATGGCGTAATTGATTACGAATCACTAATCTATACTTTGAAGCGCAATTCTGTCTGTATGCCTGTTTTAACTCCTCTGAAACTGATAGAGGTGCAAGCATCAAACTTGGCACGATTGATCACGACCGCGTGGTGAGTGTCATATGGGGGCTCGTGATGTCATGATTGTAACTGCTATCTTTTTCTTGTTTATAATTAAAGAATCGAACTCACTATCTTTCGCTTAATGATGACGTAATCGAGGCTGGGCGACTTACTGTTTGCTCGTAAAGTGATGTTACATCTGCTTGAGTTAATTCTTAAAATTTGTTAACAAAATTCTATCTATTACAGTGTTGTTTAAAGTTAAAAGTAATTCTGGAAATTCTTTTATTAAATTGTAACTGCTTGGATATTGGAGGACATACTGCCACAGACAATCAGTAAGTTTTGTTGCAACATTTTATGCGTTATATCGGTGCTTTGGCTTTTATTTGTTTTATTTATCTTGCTATATTTACTACAAAAAACGCGCATCAAAGAAATCTGCAAGCGTTGTTTGAGAAGAGCTGGCAGGAAATAAGAGCTTCGCAATTACAATGATGACGTTATAATGAAACAAAATTTGTTAGAACTTGCATTACTTGACCGAGGAGAACTGCTTTTTGCTCAAACGAAAACAAACTTCCGACTTACTACATTACAAAAGCTTTCATTTGTTTGGGGTCTAAAATGACGCCCCAATTAATGATTTATTGCGCCATTTCTTTTTTGTTCTTTCTCAAAAAGTACTGATCGCACAAACGCTATTAAACGTTCTTTTAGGTGATATTACTAAGGTGCTTTCGATAAAAACAACTTTACAACAATTAAAGTTTATTTGACTATGCCACGAGCAATTCTTTATTTAAGCACTATAAGTCCTCCAAACATTTTTCTTCTCTTTTTCGCTAGCACGCGTAAAACTGCCTCCACGATGTCATAATATGTCTCGTACGATTAACACAAATGTTGTTGTTGTTGTTGATTACCCAACCCCTTCCGAGGGATGGGGGCATGGTGGAAGACCATGGAGCCCCAGAAGCCGGGCAACTCCCCAGGGTCTGGACCAGAGGTCGTACAGAGACAGAGAGTTGCCAAAGATTGAGCGGTGCAAAGAGTTCGTAGCAGGACAGTGCAAAATGAGATGAGAGGTGTCCTGGGACGAGTGTCCGCAGGCGCTGCATGAAAAATTCTCGATTCTGCCAATCCTGGTGAGATAAGAACTTAATAGTAGGCTGTGTCCGTTACAGAGTAGACGAGAGAGGGCACAGCGAGCATGCCAAGGAAGCACAAGTTCCTCGGTGGAAATCGAGGGAACCTACGTGTCATAGAATTTAGATGAGGCAGTTCGCCTCTAGTCCGAGAAAAGACAAGAGTAGATACGAGAGATAAGAGGAGAGAGACTGCAAGGGATAGCAGAGGGTGCAAGTAGCGCTCCCCGTTTGGCCAGTTCATCAGCTGCGTTGTTCCCCTGGAGAAAGGAGTGTTCGGAAACCCATTGGAGCCTGATAGAACAGGAGGAACGAGAAGACAGTTCTTGCCAGATCTGCCACAGAGTTTGAAGTAAAAGGAAAGATAAAAGAGAGGACAGAACGAGAGTCAGATAGGAGGAGAACAGAAGAGAAGTGGCAGACCTGTTGGTGCTGCTGAGACCAGCAAAGAGCGTGCAAAATGGCGCAGGCCTCAGCGGAAAAACTGGAACATACTGGGCCTGCCAAAAAGGAAAGAGTGGCCACAGAGAGCAGTTGGCAAGTACGCTGCAGCCGCCCTTTCCATTGAGCATGAGGGAGATCTCTACCACAATGTGTAATTTGTATGAAGAAGACACTTTCTAAATCAGCTATGAAATTTAGCCTCCTCAAGCGTCACCTTGTGACAAATCATGTTAAAGAGAAACTACAAGACGAGAGTTACTTCCAGCGACTTGGAGAGAATGCAAAAAAACAACGCCTGGACAAGACTGGCGTGAGTCACTAGAAAAAGAAGGGCGTTGTCAAAGCACCGTATGAAGTTGCTCTCCTAGTTGCTAAAAACATGAAAGGACATACCATTGACGAGAGTCTGGTAATGCCAGCAGCAAAGATTTTGATTAAGAACGTAATTGGAGTGGAGGCGGCTGCGAAGCTAGAAACTGTATCCTTTTCTAACAACACGGTTAAAAATCGACTAGAGGAGATGTCTATCGATATTGCCGACTAAGTAATTTCGGGTGTAAAAGACTCAAAGTTCGGGTTTTCTATGCAACTGGAGGAGTCGACGGACATAACGAACAATGCTCAATTACCCGTCTATGTTCGCTATATTACTCAAGACAATGATGTGAAAACTGAATGGCTGATGAGCAAGGAACTTTCCATCACAACAAAAGGAAAGGATGTGTTTGAGGCTTTGGACAATTTTTTCAAACAGAGTGAACTAGACAGGAAAAAATTGATTGACTGTACAACCGACGGGGTCCCTCCATGCTGGGACGTAAATCTGGGTTTACAACTAACGTGAAAACTATTTCATCAAACGCAGCCATTGTTCATTGCTTTATGCATAGATTTTCCCTTTCTGCAAAGATGCTTCCTGAGAAAATGCTATTATGTTTGAAGGGAGTTATCAAACTGATAAATTTTGTAAAAACATCTGCCGTAAATACCTGGTTGTTTAAGGGACTTTGCGAAGATTTTGACTCCAAACATACCTGTCTTTTCTATTAAATGGAAATGCGCTGGCTCTTCAGAGGTAATGCGACAAGGCGTCTTTTTGAACAGCGGGACGAACTATTTCAATTTTTGAGGGAAAAGAATCACGATTTTCAGGCAGATCTTGAAAGTAAGAAGTTTGTTGCAAGATTGGCCTATTTATCCAACATTTTTGAAATTCAAAACAACTTCAATGTCATTCAAAGTCCCAACGGAACTTCATCTGAGTAGATTTCAAAGCTGGAAGCGTAATTCTTCCGTAAGCTTGCCCTCTGGATGAAGAAGGTGAAGAATAAAAAGTAGCCTACGCAATTTTCAAGCTCCTCACCTCGGTTGAGGACAAATCTAATGATGAATTTTCTGAATAAATTGTCTGCCATCTTTTGCAACAAAAATAGGAGTTGATGCATTACTTTCCTCACGTTACATCTTGAACGTATTCCATCAACCCATTCTTTGGTGATCTAGCCAATCTGCCTGTGGGGAATGGAGAACAAAAAGAGCTAATAGACATTCAAACTGATGAGGCAGCAAAGATTAAGCATAAGGAATGCGGCTGTCCTATAAATTTCTGGCTGAGCATGGAGTTGTCGCACCCAAATCTAACCACTCACGCTGTTCCACATTTGTTGATTGTTCCGTCGACGTGGGAATGCGAGCAAGGGTTCTCGGCTTTAATCAGCAAAAAATCGAAAAAACGGAACCGCCTTGCCACGCTTGGGCATGATTTTGGATGCGCTGTAAGTAAAGTTATTCCTCGAATTGACCAATTAGTAGAGAAAAACCAACTACATCTTTCTCATTAAATCGATTATTGTGTTTTCAGTCATTTTTTTGGTATTTTTCAATTCTGGGCTGATGCTAGTATAATAAAAGCATTGCTATTGTATATTTCTGAGCTATTGAATTATCCAAACGTAGGTTATACGTAAACATAGTACGAAACCTTCTAATGGTACGTGAGTTGAAAAAGTTTGGGTAACACTGTGTTAAATGAACGTTTAATATGTCGTTTTACTAATGTTAAGGAATGAATCTGAAGTCAAAGTAAGGTAAGAGTTGCTAAGGTTTGCTTGTTATTGCTAATAGTTGGGCTAATTTTGTGGGCTAAACATGCAGGCTTATTTGTAGCCAGCTTCTGCGAGGGTTTCATATTCGATTAATCAGCGTGTTTGGAAATGCTGAATTTAAGTTAATTGTAATGTGCAACTATACAGTATATTGAGTTGCATAAACATAATGAAAAGTTGCAAACCTTAATTATACTGTAGCCTAAATGACAGGGCAGACCTCTGCACCGTTTGTTACGTGTTAAAACAGATATTGATGGATAAAATCAGTAATTCTTTGAAATTTTTTGTCAATAGTGCTTGCAGACCATTCGTATTGGCATATTAGATGTAATTTTGTGACCTTAACTACTCCTTAAACAATTTTTTAGGCTATTACCTAGGCTGCTAGACTAAGGGTAATTAAAAAACTTACGGTACCGATTCATTTATTCATGGGTATGAGCTCATGATCTGCTTGCATGTCTTTCGTCAGACTGGGCCACCACGACGGGTAGACTGCTTGGCCCCACCACCAGTTTGCCACAGAAAGATGGAAGCATCCCGTTAGGTGTCTTGCCCAAGGACACAACAAGCAAGCTTGCCGGCAAGTTTACGGTACCGGTAGTAATAATCAGATAATGGTTGTTTTTGCTAATGTACCGACGAGTATCTAATTGGTATAGAGTTATTTTTAACTGAGGAACAAATGGTATTTAGATGGCACTTCTCTTAGGGGCAATTTTTTTTTAATTGGCACACAGTACTAAGTTTAGACAAGCCAACTGAAAGGCCTAATCTCAACCAAATTGCTTTTGATTAAATTTATTTGTTTCCAAGGATCCAACTAGCACTAATTCGTTCCAATTTTAATTAATTTTTTATTAGTGTAGCGCATCGGCAGGCACCTGGTTGAAGTCCGGCGTCAAAAGAGTGCACTCCATACGGCGACTAGTCACTTCTAACATGATAGCTACTTTCGTAGATTTCGTTCCGCTTATAAGTTAAGACTGCTGTTGTTGACTTTTGACTTGTGGTTTGTAACATTGAAGTTGCAGTGGCTGCAACATGCCTTCCCCGCCACCGATGAGAGAGAGATTAGCTTGCCGGCCGAAGTGAATAAGATTTCCGTCAAGACTTCATTTGGAAGGCGGTCTTGAGGTTTGGGCTCGGTGACTCAACGATGGCTTCTGTTGCTTGATCGAAGGCGCTGCCGTCCAACTACATCGGGATAGATGTAGTTCCTTTGCGGGGTCACCATTGTAGCGCATCGGCAGGCACCTGGCTGAAGTCCGGCGTCAAAAGAGTGCACTCCATACGGCGACTAGTCACTTCTATCATGATAGCTACTGTCGTAGATTTCGTTCCGCTTATAAGTTAAGACTGCTGTTGTTGACTTTTGACTTGTGGTTTGTAACATTGAAGTTGCAGTGGCTGCAACATTAGTTTTCAAAATAACCCCAAAAGTTGGTGTTTGCCCTATACCTTTCCAGCATAAATGACAGCTTTTGGTCAGCCACTTTTTTTCGTGCTTGATGTGTGACGTCATATGCAACCTTTCTATTAAAATTCTTGTAGCCAAGTTATTACAATCGTTTCGCATCAGTCTTCCTTTGTTACGTAACAATTGTAATAGTTTTAGTTATCTAAGCGGTACAACAACTCACAAAATTTAACTTAGCCTAATTACCCTAGTAGGTAACATTTTAATTACAACTGATGATGCTTTCAGTATAAAGCGAAACGTTTCGAAATAAAATGCTTACTAGTTTACTGGCTATCATATTTCTACTCAGATTAGTAAAGAAAGCTAATTTTCATGCTCCTAAAAAAACAAATTTTAGTTTGTTGAAGTCGGTAAGTCGGATACTGGCTTTTGTTCAAGCCAAAAGCCGCATTCCTTGGTTCAAAAATGCGATTAAAAAAATTGTGATTGTGATGTCATCGTGACGTTCAAAACCCCATTAAAACACTTACCCGGAGGGGGTGATCAAACGTGCTGAGTATGTTGTTTGTACACCTGGCAGTTTTAGAGGAGTGAAGACAGAAACATAGACAAAATTGCCCTTATATATTAGATTATTATTTTTGATCTAGTTCTGTTTGATTTGATTTTTTGATTGTAGTATTATGCTTTTAAAGCTTATTGATTATTAGAGTTGTTAGCCCGATGACACCAAAGTACGTTTACTTATAGAAAAACTTAGACCTTGATGATGCTTAAGATTTACAACAATTAAAGCCAGAGGCGTAGCCAGCTTGAAGACTATTAAAGTTATGAAACCAAAATGGGTGGTTTTCGATTTTTTGACACGTGTTTGATTTCGTCCATTGATACCATTAGCTTGCACTACTGTGGACCTGGTTTAAGTCTCACAAGTGCGACGTTCTAGGTTGTGCATTGTTTAAAGTGCCTAGCTACTTCTCGGTCACCAACTGCACTGAAAAAGCCTGATAGGTCGAAACAGTGTCACTCTCTGCAGTTTGCTTAACGTGCATCGGTGGCTCATTACTTTTAAATGCTTTTTTAAAGTCTAATGTTATTGTTGTGTAAGCTACAGTTAGATCAGAATTTAATAAGCCACTCAAAAATTTTAAACCTCTTAATGCTGAACTGAAGGAACTAACAAATGTTTAAAACTCTGTTTTTGTAGCTTTAAGCGCGTATTACATGTAATTCAGTGCAACTTGAGGACGTTTCACGAGTTGACTGTTAAGCAGGCTAATTCTGGGTCAAGTGCCTGTTTAACCAATCCTGAAACCATTGGACTGTTGCTTTCGCCTGTTCTTTGCGATAAAAATTACGGCCTAAGGTCGATGCCGGAACATCGAGTTTGTTCAAGATTTAAATTTTTGTGTCAACGATGCAAACTGATGAGTGGGTCACAATGAGCTTCAGAACGTTTCTGCCCGACTGACGGTAAGTTAATTCAAGTTTGCGGTGGTGAAAATAACAGCCTCTAGGTGACAATAGCGAGTCATTCTGAGATTAGTTTTCCTTTTTTTTTTGAATTTTAATTAAAACACAATCGACAACAGTGTTGGTTCAGCAGAGTAAATTTATAGTTAGGCAGTAGCCTGCTCTTAAGTACTGTATGTTATGCTGTTTTGCAATTGTAATTCGCAACTTCGCTTAAAATATTCTTTTTCAACTAGCAAGGCATTGATTGAACAAACAACTGTTGTGATATCACAGAGTGGCGTGTGTGTGAGTACAAGCGAAACGTAGACAGGCTAATCTCAGTAATTGAAAGAAGTTGTTTTAAGAATACAGTGATCTCTTACCTATCGTGGTAGTTCCGTTCCAAGACCCCCCGCGATAGGTGAAAATCCGCGAAGTAAAAAGCAGTTTAAAAAAAGGGAAAATGTATTCAAATTATTGCAGTTAGGAGACATGTAGGGGTTGAAAATTATAGCAAAGTTCAACAGAAATACTGTAAACACAAACAGCACAAGCCAAGCCGCGTGAACGTTTTGAGCGAGCTGGTAGATGCAAACAAACCATGGAACATATATTTTTATTCCATTTTATGCATATTTTGTTATTTTTGGACTAGGAAATACTATTGAATACTACTTATTATTTGATGGATTTAGGGGAAAATTTTTGTGGTTCAATTTTTGCGATTTTTTTAGATTTTTCCAGAAAATCCGCAATGTAAGTAAAACCGCCAAGTTGTGAATCCGTAACATTTGGACCGCAATATTGCGAGGGAACACTGTAAATAAAAATATTAGAAGAGTTTCGTTCATCCAGTGCAGCTGTCCTTCACTGCCTACCAGCGCTCCAACACCGTTCCATGAAGCGTTGGTTAATCGGCCACACATAAACAATACGGAGAGTCACACCTCATTAATCTGAACTTCTCACAGCCGGCGTTCTCGCTATCCGTAGAAAAAAACTTCGAAAAAAGGATTTTTCCAATGTTATCCGTTTACATTGTGAAAGCTGATTCGAAAAAATAATGATTAAGTTAAGCTGGTGTGTAGTGCAAAAAAGGTTGCGGACCTCTAATCTAGTTATCGTGAAAAAGTTTCAACCTTCTCAAAGAAAATTGCAAGATTAATCAATAAGATAAGAACCCTCTCGTTCTCTTAAGTAATCGGGGGTACATCATTAAATTCATGTTATCATTTTTGATGATGGGCCTCAGGTATTGCCGGTACATGACATATTTTAAAGACATATAGTATCATTTGCCAAAACTCAAAGGAGCAGTCACATTTATCTAAATGTAGCTGCGTAAAAATAATTAACGTGTGCATTGTATGGTGCAGTTTGCAAGTTGCAATGCATTTAAAAAAGTTGGTTTGCCCAAGAAAAATTTATATTGTTATCTTCCGCCCAAAATTATTTTTGTCAACTAATCGAGATGGGTTGACATGGTAGATTCGCATTGATCACAAACTAAGTTGAGGTTGCAACGACTTTGTTGATCTAACTTATAGAATACTGTAATTGAATAAGAACTTCACTTGTTGTCCTCCAGATATCGCGATTTATGTCACAGCTGTAACAGTTATTATTGTGACGTATGAAGAAAAACCATAATCAGGAAATCTATCTCTACATCTCATAACTACCAATTTGATGAAAATATAACTGATAGATAGCTGCGAACCCACATCCAGGCCAACCAGTCAAACAATACTGTAGGCATTGATTATTAACGTATAGCACAACTTAACCGATGGCTCCCATACCTACAACCCATGCCCATGGTTAGTTTGAGTGGATGTCGGTTCGAAATATACGCCCAGCCTTCTTTTAAACAAGTTGAGAGTAATAAGATGCAGAGGAATATCCAACGCTTTGTGTGATGCGGTGATAAGTGATGTGGATAGATTATGATGACGTCAACTAAGCATATTGCCGACGGTGATTCAGTTATAGCATAGATTACAGCGAGTTGTACAGTCATTGAAAGTCGTTTAATTAAAATCTATAGGATCGGAGAAAAGTGAACCCCATCAGACATTATTTGAAGAAATGTAAACGATATATTTTGACATTATTTGTCGAATGGGCAGGTAATCTGCGAACCGTTAATACGTTTCGTTTCCCAACCCAGATTCACTTACTGCTAGAACAAAAAAATTCAACGATGCTGTTAACTACGGTTTTGCGTGTAAAGTCTCACATAATCTCTTTTCAAAAAAAAAAATCAGTCTACTTTGCTGCACAATCGGTAAGGATACTTCTGCGTTTAAATTTTTGCTTTAGTTTTATCGTTACTGAAACTTAATTAAGTCTGTAAAAGCCTCCTACAATGTATGGCGTACGAGAATTTTTCTTTCAGACATTTAAAATCTTAAAAACTCTTATTCCATTATCGATCCCAAAATTAATATTTAAACACGGGTTTGCTTTTAACAAGTGTTATCCTGAAAGTTATAGTCGCAAACGTGAACAGCATTTCATAATTTTGATTTATGAAAAAGCTTTCACGCTCACGGTTTTGACAGGAGTATTTAGTTACTAATATTAATTACTTCCGTTGGTATTAATGAAGCATGTAGCTGCTCGGGAGATCACACTGCCATTCCGCCTAATTCACTAATTGGTTCAGATATTTACGAGAGAACTTAGAACCCCCAGAAGCGCATAGAATTTTACTTTTTCTTGCAAGAAGCCATAGAAACCTGAGGATCTTTTTGTGGGACGTTTTTTTTAAACAGTCAATAAAGTCTAGCTTGATCAAGATTATTCCACAAAGCAGGGGTTCTTAAGCGAGAGTGAATTTAATGAAACGTGAATTGACATCAATATGATAAAACCAATTGCTTTCAAAAGCCTAATTTTAAAAAATAAACGCCGCCAGGCAAGGCTTTATTTAGATTAGTAAAATATGGCCCACACCGTGAAAACTTTGGGCATCTTTGATATAGGATGCAAGACTTCACAATAAAAGTTATCACCAGATGCTGCTGCTGGAATTGTGGTAATCTAAAACGGAAATTTTGTTAACTTCAAAAATTGTTAAAGGGTAAACAATAGCAAAGAGGTTGACAATGTATGCCGCAAAATCACTATTTCTAGCCCATGGTTGTACTTGAATTTTACAGTAAGTTGAAAAAATGGGTAAGATGTAGACATTTTTGCCAACAGCCTATAATTATATTATTTAAATTTAGTTTATTACGGATTTGTAGTCAAAAGGCGTTTCCATCGCATTGTTCGGCAATAACTGAGATTTGATCCTTTTGCTCGTTCTGTTATATAATACAGTTCCATATTACAAATGTCGTCACCTACTAAGGCAAAAATTTCCATGGCCGACTTTTTAAATTTTAGTAATTTTGTTCGGTATCCAAATTGTCATTAAAACCACTGGTTACCATTCTAAATATTAATACAGGTGATGTCATTAGATTGGATACTAAAAGTGGGTGAAATGCATTAAAAGTCGTTAAAGGTTTAATAATAAAAGTATTTAAAAGCTATTAATCTGCTATGCAAGTTTTTTCCAAACGCTTTTATACTTTTTGCCTGCACTGTATAACAAACAAATCATGCGATCATATTTGTATTATGCAAAACTTTATTAAAAAGATTAGCTTGCGTGATGCGTTTTACTTTGATTGTGTGCATTATGACAATATAACGCAATGAAAATGGACTGGGTGAGGGGCGCCTTTTCGGTGCTAAGAAGTTATCCATTTTGTACCAGTCTCCAGTTTGGGTAATTGGCGGTTGTGCGTTACCTGACGGTCAATGGCTATTCTCCCTGGACAAAATACTGACCTAAAGATGGATCCACTTATTAACAAAATAAAACTGAAAAGATAACTAACTAAACGAAATTAAGTTGAAGTGAACCAAACTGAACAGCATTAATTCAAACTTAATGCAGTAAATGCAGAGTCCATTGACTTAACCAACGCTCAAAATATGAAGAGCATAAACAGAAATGTTGCACTTAATTAACTAAACAGCACGAACTAACGAAATCAAATCAGTTCACACAAAAAAGTGCGCTGAAAGATAAGGCAATAAAAGATAATAAAAATCAAAAAAAAAATTAAAAATTTGGTTCGAAACCGCTAAAAACTGGTCGAACGTAAGAAGAATGGAAAGTTTGGGAGTTTGTGTACTAACCTGCGGTCTTCGAGTCAGCAACCGCCGGCACTACAAGTTGTTTCGGTTGACGTAAGCCATGATTGCTTGATGCATATGGTTTCAGGAAATGCTTCTAAAAATAGGACATTTTGCTTGTATCTTTCTCCTACATCAGGGGCCAAGTGTTCTCATTAAAATATCTCCTGGTCTCTGCCCCTTACCCTTTAATTAAAAACGGATCTACAACCAAAACTTAGGTTTGGAGAGCTTATTTGCATACAGCTCATTACCTGCTCTGCTTCGCACAGTATAAGTTTAACTTAATTTGGTAACAGACCTAGCATCACATAGTATGTGATAAAATTGGCTGTAACATCTTATTACTTCCCTATATAAAAGTGAGAATCTTTTGAAACGGCGTGTCACTTGTAGCATTTTATTGGAGGCTAAGTCCTCCTAAATCTGAATGATCCCAGGGTACCATGGAAACAAGTGTTATTCCGTGAAAACACCTTGAAACAAAGCCAATTTCCGCTAGCTAAATAAATATTTTTTTTCCGTTTCTAAACTTAATCGTTTTCTGCGTGTACGAATACATTCCTCCATCATCAGAGATCAAGGGTCGTTATATGAACAACTAACCTCCTCTACTGCTCTTATCCAATTGTCTTCAATCCCTTCAATTAAAAACTGGAAGAAATGGATATGTAAAAACAATCTTGCTCCTGAAAATTCTGCTAATCCTGCTAAGGTTGGCGGTCAAAATCATTCTCCTGGGTTAGAAGGTTGGTATTCCCGAAAATACATGTTCATCGATTTTGTAAAATACGTATTATCGACTGAATTATTAAATGCCGGTTAGAAAAAATATGAATACTCGAAAAAGCACGGTGTAAGGGAAATATTACTTTAAGCTTGCTTCTAAACAGATAAGTTAGTGAACATACATACCATTAGTTCTCAAAGTGAGCCCCATTGCCACTATGGGAGTAGATACCATGGAGAGAGCGGTGGCATCAAAGTGGGCAATAGTGGTACGTTGAGAGAACACAATAACTTTGTACAGAAATATCAAAGCTATGTATCTAATCATCTTAAAGAAAATAATTGAACCGAAATGCAAATCAGCAGTTTGTACGTTTGCACATGTAGTCTCCCTTTTTTTGCATCGGCACAGGCTAACTGTTTTTAATTTGCTTTTTATTGGTCTTGGCGGATTAAAGAAGGTAGAGCAACCATATTTTAATTTGTAAAATGAGGACAATGTTTTGGGATCAGAATCCGACCTAAATTCAAATCCAGATTCTTCTTTTTTCTTCAATTACTAAATTGAAGACTTCTTTTTTGAAATCAAGTTTTTCTGAGAGTTTTTGTTATTTTTCTACTTTTTACCATACTCTTTGCCTATTTATCAATTTTTAAAAGAAACTTTAGCCCCCGATACTTTACATTGCATAGTATGCTTGTGCTTTGTAGTCATTTTATTTTAAAATATGCAATCAATTGCAAAATGGATGATATGTAGTATTTTTTGGTGTCCTCGGAGGACGATTATTTTTTCATGCCAAAGGGGGGGAGCTAATCCTCCAAAAGGAGGACGCATGGAAGTCCTAAAGGAGAAGGGCCGGCCGGGATGAAGCCCAGGGTCACGAGAAATTTACATTCGCATTGATTTCTAGAGCGCAAGAAACCCAGTATTTGAAATATTGTTAAAAATGGAAAACTTGCTAAATCATCTGGTCTACTACGTCATAACGTTGACTTCTTAACACTATTATTACCGCGTTTCAACTTGCCCAGAAGTACCGCGATCGGTCAAAATGACCGTTTGTCCGGTATTCAAGCTAGTGCCAGATAATTAGGCATTATTTTAGATAAGTTTCTTTTAACTTTTGAAGTAGATCGAGAAACGTCTTGCATCTTTGTAGATGTGAGTTTGATGAGTTGTAATTTTCATTCTGTCTTGGAATATACTGCATTGACCTCCATCTCAAAACAAATTTGGAGATCGGTTTTTTCTTTGTTTTTGGAGATCACAATTTTCAGAGTGCTTTTTTCTAGTGTGGGCTCCAAACAAAGATTGAACTTTTTTTGGAAATAAACTTATTTAAAATGAGAGTTTTGCTAAGATTTGAAATTTCTGAAGAGGGTTGAAAGCATTTGTGTCTCCAAACCAGGCTGAAGACTTTGTGTCGAAATAAACTTTTTGAAAGCGCTTTGCCTGTTTTTGAAATTTCTAGAGCTGCGGGCGAAAAACAGTCTTGGGGCCGGGGGCTTCAACCACCAGCCGCCTACTTTTACGCTTATGTTTACAAACTTATTCATCTTTAGCAACTCTGGTACGTAACTTTTACCAACTGCTACATTTAATATTGTTTTGAAGCAATATCACTATAAACAATCAAATTGTAAAAAAAAGCGTTTATACCGACAGAGAAAATAAAAATTGCTTTTACAGTTGAAATGACCGCTGGCGATATTATAAGGTAAATTGTTTTTTGCCACACACTTATTTTGATGGAATAAAAATTAGCATGCTAAAAGTTGACCAACACTTAGAAAAAATCGGAAAGTTTTGATATTCGAATGCCTACATAAGCAAAGATATAAGCTACTAGCCGGCTCTGCTGAGGTCACCCGCAGTGTTCACAACCATTTATGTTGAAGTTAACAATATCAGCTCAGCATAGCAATGAAAACAAAAACAAAAGGATCATGTTTGTTGACCCAGCTAAATTGCGTTCCGATAGAAAACTATGTTTTTTGAAACAAGATCGATTGAAAAAGATTATGAGTGGGTGCGCATAGCCACCGCGCTTCTCCCAATTTTATCGAGTGCCTGGCAACGTCTTATTTGCCTTGTTCCAGCGTAGACGTCCATAAACTAACTAACGAACTTTTTGTCCATAAACTGACAAACTTTTTCCGTTAAATTCAGCAAGTGCTTGACAGCATATCGTAGTTGCAAACGGGCGCCACGGTGTTGTATACGCGTATTTTCTCGCGATTGATATGTACTTTCTGGATTAAGCTATTAAATATTAGAACCACATACTTCGACTCTTTTGTAACTGTAGGCGTATTTGTATGATGCTAACGCCTCTAACTGCGCTCATGTTGCTTGGTCCTGGCATAAGCGCAGTCATGCAAAGAGCAAACTAACTCGCAATAAAGCATTCACAATGAAATGATTACAATAGCAGGGTTCTTATCCGTAATGTCGAGGCAAAGAATATCACATCGGCCTGCCGTGCCGGCTTCACCCGATTGCAAAAGAAATGGCTTCAACATTTAGATGACATTTAGCTTGTCACTTCTATTTTGTTGCAAAAGATTAAACGAGACATTTTCCCCTCTTTTTGTAGGGAATCATCAATGTTTTACTTCGGGCAGGCTACGTTTTAAAATTTTTAAAGACTTCATTTCGTGATGAATCTTTTTAAAAATGTAGATGAATAATAATGCCAAAGAACCATGCTTTCGAGAATAATAGGGGAAATGTACCAAAGGATTAACTTTTCCGGTTTTCGACTCTTCTTTTTCCAGCAGTTTTCTTATGTGTAGCAGGAAAATTTTTTAACTAACAATTGAAAATGATGTATTGCAACCAATTTTCAATCAGCCGCTATTAACTATTCCTCAGCCCAAACTGATTAGAGTTACATGCTGCTGGAAAGCAAATTTCCTAACCTTTCTAGAGACACTAATTGTTAGTGCCTTTTCATTCAATTTATTATTAAATTTACCTGTTTTCACTCAGCTTACAACTTTTTAAGGAGGGAAAAGTTACACTACGGTCTTAAAGTTCAATTTTTGTAATATAAAAACAGAAAGCAAAGATGCAAATCATATATTATCGGAATTACCTTGAATAAAACTTCTATTTGTTAAAGAATTTTAAAAGCAGTTGAGAAATGAGGCCACAAATCAGTTTTTAAGTCAAAGTGATTTTGTAAAAATGTTGAAATTTTTGAAAAAATCATTATATCATGACGTCTGGTAGCAAAAGCGTTGATCGTACTTAGGGCTAGGTTCAAGTAAGGTATTACTTAAGTAAAAATTTTACTTATTATTTACCTTTTGGCCTACTTAAGCATATTAGTATATTTTTAGTACTACATTAGTACTATTAGAACTGCCGTCAAGTCGGTAGTCTAGCTGCTCCCAAACCCAATGCAGCATGTCTTGGGTAACTGTCTCCAGTGCGATAGTGATTCGTTGTTTGAGCTCGTTTACATTTGCAGAAGAGGGGGGACATAAACCAAGATCTTCACATATCCCCCCCAAAAAATCGCAGGGGGTCAGGTCAAGTGAACGTGGAGGCTATTTCAACATCACATTGTCTTCACCACTAGCACGCCCGATCCATCTCCTTGGCAGATTGTCATTGAGATAAGCCCGCACAGTGAAGTGGAGTACCGTCCTGTTGATAAATGAAATCTTCATGTTCATTTGCAATAAGCTCATTCATTAGCCAGTTTTGAAGCATCTGCAGATAAACATCGCCAATCACATTTCCCTCAAAGAAAAATGGGCCATAAACATAGTTTTTCAAGATTGCACAAAACACACTCACTTTTGGTGAGTCCCTCTCATGCTCTATAGTGGCACGGGGATTTTCTTCGCCCCAAATGCAAACATTATGCCTATTGACTTTGCCATTCGTATGAAATGTGGTCTCATCACTGAACACAAGACGTTCATTGAACTGGTCTTCTTCACGTTTCTCTTGCATATCAACACAGGATTATTTGCGCTTTCGCTTGTCAGCTGCAGTTATGGCCTGAACGACCTGCAGTTTGTAGAGTTTCATTACCAAGCGTTTTCTTACTACCAGCCAAACTGTCGTTGGAGGTATCAGGGTCTCCATACTTGTTCTTCTTGTAGACTTTTTGGGGCTTCGCAAGAGTGTTTGGCGAATCCGCTCGACCTTTCCTTCTGCTGTTGCTGGTCGTCCAGATCCTTTTGCTCTGCACAAGCAGCCTTCGTCTTCGAATTTCTTTTTTCAGCTCCAAATCTGCTTTGCTGTTGGTGACTTCCTAGAGAACTTTCTCACAAACGCACGCTGCACAGTCTTGTTTGAGTTTGTTCGAGCATGCTCCAACACACGAAACGCCTTTTCTCTGCTAGTGAATACCATTTTAACACACAGGTTTGAACGCAGTACCAATAATTCATCAATTAAAGATTCCTGCACCTGAAAAAATAAACATATCAAATATTAAACACAAAATTTTGGCCTGTTTCTACATATGCTGTGTAAATTTAAAGTCATTTAAACAGGAACTGCCAAAGTTATTAGATTGCAAAATGATGTCAAATTTTTTAAAACACCTTTTATATTGTACTAAATAAAGCCTGATTCTTGTGTTATCTAAAATATCCTGTGTGATCAAGAGTAAGTTGGTCTGATCAGATAACATTGTGAATAAAAAGCGGAAGCGAAAATCTTTCTCGTGCACGATGAGATTTTACACTAGATAAAGTATTTGTAAAACTCCCAAAATTTACTTCGGTCTCTGGTTAAGCTATGTTACTCAAAATAATTTTTTGCTGTTAAGTGCTAAGATCACGCGCAAACGTAGTTACTATTATTGCTATTGGTTTGCTAGCAAATAACTTTTCTTTAGAGTATTAGATTTTAGTGGCAAGGAAAGATTAAGACCTGCGATTAACCTATCTCGGACGGTTACACACGAACGTCTTCAGTTGTGCTGGCAAAGCGCATACAAAAAAAAAGTGTTTAATCAGAATGCTTAGAAAATATCGCATGTTGCATTTCAAATTGAGCTTAAATTGTGAAATTTGTTTCATGACGTGATCTTAGTTCCTAAAAACATAAAAATTTTTTGAAGTTTGCATGTTGGGTGCTGGCTTATGTTTAAACTGAAAGTCGATTTTTTTGTCAAAAAATTTAATTTTCAAAACATCCTTTATTCCGCTAACAATCCCAGCTATCACGATAGATGTGGCAAATACTTTAGGCTACGCTTTATAACTTTACCAGGAATTTTCTTTAAGATTAAAGCAATTAGCCCACAAATAATCAAGCATCGAAAAAAATTACATCCAATAAAAGTTTATAAATTCGATGAACAGAAAAACCTTCTTTTCGGCGACAAACAGTTTTACCGCAATTATTTTGTCCCTTTACGAGACGTAGCTATTACGTTAGAGATAACTTGTTGAAATTGATGTTTGTGTCCTTTAAAAGATCTTTTATTTGACAATCAACTGTATGAAATTGTTTTTTGTGCCCTTGCCTTTTATTATCATCATTTTCAATTTTTACCGATTTGGGGTAATGTGCCTCCGTTCAAGTTCGGTGGTGTAGCGGTTAAGACATTTGACTTGCAAGCGTAAAATTCCAACTCAAATCCCATCCCGGTAAAAACTGCAAAAAATCGCTCGCCACTTATACCAAACTTACAATAGCATGTATTTAAGTTTGAAAACACCCAAGTATCATGTTAACTCAAAATATTAAAGCTATGAGCCTTTTTTATAATTAAAAATACTGTTGGGGACAAAAGTTTAAGACCAGCTTCACCAAAAACGCACATTTTACTGAAAAGAGTTTCTAATGTCGTAATACTGCGTATTGTTGCTTTAGAATGCATATTTAAGTTTTGGAAACAAACTTTGCTACCTAACAACATTTAAGTTTCATTTCTTGCTTAGTATTTCAGACGTTTAACTGTAAATAAACTGAAAAAATACGAAATTTTGACACCTGAAAAATGGACAAAAAACTAGCAATCAGCGCTGAAAAATGCGCTCAAATTGTCAGTCTTAACACAACGAAGCTCTCAGAACATGAAATATCTAGGCAAATGAAGGTTAGCAAGTTTGTTGTACACAACGCCATTAAAAAATTTCAAAAGGTAGGTACTTTTATGGACAGCAAAAGATCAGGTCGACGAAGGATTTCCAGCATCCGGGATGATCGTGTTATCAGGAAGGTAGTGAGCCAATCTCCCATGAGCTCTGATAAAAAGATGCAGGCTGGAATAGCAGAAAGAGGTATCAAAATTAGTGAAAAGACAATTAGGCGTAGGTTATCTGTGGATTTTGGCCATAACACGATCATCCCGGATGATGGAAATCCTTCGTCGACCTGATCTTTTGCTGTCCATAAAAGTACCTACCTTTTGAAATTTTTTAATGGCGTTGTGTACAGCAGTCTTGCTAACCTTCATCTGCCTAGATATTTCATGTTCTGAGAGCTTCGTTGTGCTAAGACTGACAATTTGAGCGCGTTTCTCAGCGCTGATTGCTGGTTTTTTGCCCATTTTTCAGGTGTCAAAATTTCGTACTTTTTCAGTTTATTCACTATTAAACAACTGAAATGCCAAGCCGGTAATAAAAATTAAATGTTGTTAGGTAGCAAAGCTTGTTTCCAAAACTTGAATATGTATTCTAAAGCAACAATACGCAGTATTACGTCATTACAAAATCTTTTTAATCTGCACCAATCAACAACCGCCTCAACGTGGTGGTGCGGTCCCCGACCCCGTTTGAGTTGGGTCGAAATGGCTGTTGGCCTTCCCGAGGGTCCCAGTTACCCCGGGTACTCCCCTTTATTTTTTCGTTATGCTGCCCCCTGAACGCTCTTTGAGACCACGCTCTTTGCTGGTCTCGGCAGCACCAACAAGTCTGCCACTTTTCTTCTGTTCTCCTCCTATCTGACTCTCGTTCTGTCCTCGCCACCCTTTCCTCTCCTTTATCTTTCCTTTTACCTCAAACTCTGTGGCAGATCTGACAGGAACTGTCTTCTCTCTCCTGTTCTATCAGACTACAGTGGGTTCCTGGGCACTCGTTTCTTCTGGGGAACGACGCGGCTGATGAGCTGGCCAGATGGGGAGCGCTACTTGCGCCCTCTGCAATCCCTTGTAATCTCTCTCCTCTTATCTCTCGTATCCACTCTTGTCTTTTCTCGGACTGGAGGCGTACTCTTTCATCCAAATTCTTTGACACGCAGGTTCCCTCAATTTCCACTGAGGAACTTGTACTCCCTTGTCATGCTTGCTGTGCCCTCTCTCGTCTACGCTGCAACGGACACAGTTTACTGTTAAGTTCTTATTTTTCCAGGATTGGCAGGATGGAGAATGCAGCGCCTGCGGACACTCGTCACAGGACACCTATCATCTCATTGTGCACTATCCAGCTAAGGACTCTCTGCGCCGCTCAATCTTTGGCAACTCTCTGTCTCTCTACAACCTCTGATCCAGGCCCTGGGGAGTTGCCCTGCTTCTGGGGCTCCATGGTCTTCCACCATGCCCCCATCCCTCGGAAGGGGGCGGGTAATCAACGACGACAACAACAAGCCTTTTTAATAAAATGTGCGTTTTTGGAGAAGCTGGTCTTATACTTTTGTCCCCGACTGTAGGTCATGTTATTGTTTTTATTGTGATCATAAAATTTTGGTTCTTTTGGACTACAATAAATTGTAAAATGTGTATACTTCGATCAGTGGCGTATTTCGGGGCAGAAGATAAAGAGGGATGCCTTTCCAAAAGATGTAAAAGTAGCAAAAAATGTAAAAAGAGAAAGATTTTTCTCTGTTTAGAGACCCAAATAGGCAAGAAAAAGACTCCAAGAGAAATGAAACTAAATTTGGCAAAATTCTAGATTATATAACATTGATCTCCAAAAAAGATGCCATCAACTTTACAAAACACTCTGGAATTCCGGAAAAAATAATTTGAATAATCCTCAGCTTTGGCTAATAACTGTAGAGTTAATCTGGCCAATGACTTTTGACAACGAGTCTATAATGGACGCAAAAAAGTCAAGAGTAAAAAGAGATGGCCTTGACAGGCAAATTTTTTTTGGTTTTTGTTGCAAATATTTTTCTTTATTAGATTATGACGTTATCATAAATATAAAATCGCAGTTTTAAACATCACCAATTTTAGTATGTCAGCCACTACATCACCAAGTTCATTTTCAAATGGATTTACAACAACTGCGTAAGTATTGCAGATTACTTGATATCAGTGTACCTGCTTCGATCACTACTGATGCTTTAAATCCTTGACAGAGCTTTGCATGTTATTTTTATTGCCGCATATTTTTGTCTTATGGTCCGGGAAATACGTTTTGTTGGATATAGCAAACTAGAGCGACTATGGGTTTAGGCTTACCTCACAATTTTTGGTAATGCTGGCTCAGTATATTTGTACTACGAGCAGGAATATTGCTGTATACTGCATTTCCCAAGTACACAATGACGTCACTATCGTGCGGTTCGAACACCTGATCATTGCCACCACGAATTGCGGTGCAACCCATTTGATCACGTGCCTACTGCATGACGAGAAACCTCCGTTCGCCAACAAACTTAGTTAAAACAAAAGCTCAGTGTTGGTTGTCAGAACAGCACGGCGTCGCTAATTCGTCGCCTACTATTTTGAAAGAGCATATTTTATCACGGTAGCAATTAATCTGTTAAATCTTTTGGCTTCTCTCACACCTGCTGCGCAATCGCTTCCCGTAATTATGCCACAAAATACCTTTATTTATTAATTCTACACTTAATTAGCAACCTTGCTCACCGAGCAGTTAACGAGGTATAAATCTCCGCTCTGCAGGTTCCTTCGAGTTCTCTTTCGTTCATTCGGCTTGCTTTGTTTCCAATACAATAGACGCCGCTTATTAAGCCCACGATTTATGAGCCCACCCGCATATTAAACCCTAATTTGTCCGACCCGGAATTCTTCCATTTGACTGTGTATCAACAAAACTCGCTTTATACGCCCAGAAACCCATTTAATAAGCCCATATTTTCTACGCAATTCTTTTAAATTTGTTTAAAAAAGCTTCATAACTAACAAATATTATTACTTTTAATTAATGGATGTTAAGGCATATAGGCTAACTGCAATCAGTTGAATAAAATACCACTTCCACGACCGGTTTCGTTCCTATTAGAACTCGTCAGGTGGACTCAGGTATTGAACCGACGGTCACATGAATTGCTTCATGCGGTTTATGCCACTCCGCCATCGGCCCTTTCAACTGATGCTGTTAATTACGTAATTTCTGATTTTTTTCTCTGTATGGATAGACATCAAGCATTTTGGTTACTGTCTAAAATTCTTCTGTTTTGTCACAAACCCTTCATGTCTAAAAACTGATTATGTTTTACTTGAAGTGCGTCAAATTAAATGGAACCGTTAGTAACAGCGCATGTAGTGCAGTAGTTGTAGTGCGTTAATTGCGTGCGAGAGTACATACGCGGTCTCTTTGATTTTGAATATCAAAATTTTTATAATCCAAGTATGTATTCTCTTTACAAATTTCTGTGTACAATGTAATTAGCTTTAAAAATTTTACCTTTATTACAGTTAGCTACAAATATGTTAGCTCAAAATATTTAGAAAAAGTCGTACGTCGGTTAACAAGCCCACCCACTTAACAAGCCCAAAATCGTCCGGTCCCGAGGCGGGCTTTACAAGCGGCGTCTACTGTATTTACTTTTAACTCTTTGAACCCTGCAAGCCGGAAAACAGGCCTTACTGAGAAGCATTGTATACCCGAAAAGCCGGTTAGTCGGCTTTCGGGTCTACCGTCATTACCCTGTAAGCCGGTGTACCGGCCAGAAAATTATTAAATTTTATTTTTGAGGTTAAAAGCATAGCTTTTGAAAATTTAGATAAAAATTGTTGGGGAAGCTCGGGTTGAAGGTTGGAATGATAAGAGAAACCAGGGTTCAAAAGGTTAACATAAAACACCCAAACGGCTACCAGCATCAAAATCTTTTCTAGCCCAATAATGCTTTATGGCTAATGAAAAGTGTCTTCAAGTTATTTCAAAGAAAATCAACTCATTCTCAGTTACAAGCTTGCACTAATGAGAAGTAAAGCAATGACGTTTTTTGCAGGATTGTTTCTACAAACTGCACAGTCACAAATCTCTCCTACCACTTTGCTGAGATGAGTGTAGAATTAGGTTCAGCTGTCATTCATGTTTTTCTTGGCATCGCGCTCATCATTTACAGGTATACCAGAGCATGGAACGCATAAATAGACATTTATTTACACTATGTCTTTTTTTAGTTTGGCTTTGTTTGGCTTTGTTTTTGACGTTTTTCCAGAATTTGGTGTACGAGCAAGAAAGACTAACAAGTCAGCCGAGTTTGATTCTTCGAACTTTGGATGTTACCACTTAGATTTTTTAGGCGACTGCAGCAATTAGATATGCAATAATTCTTTTAAGGACAGAACACAAAAAATGAAACGACAAAATATTTTGAAATTTGAAAGAACCTTGCACCTAATTGGGAAAGCAGCATACGGGCGTAAGGGGCATAACAATTTATTAAAATGAATATTCCAGGAAGCAATAATGAGTATACCACCCAACCAATTTAGACGAGACCATCCCTGGATGCGTTTCGTCCTTTTGGACTCATCAGCAGGGCCCGTCACAAGCAAAAGTAACCCATTCATTAACGTTGTCCTTAAAAAAAATCCAACTATGCGCATGCAGAAGCACAGAGACTTCAACCGACGACGTATTGCGTTGCTTAACAGGGCGGGTTGACAAATTGGTTGATTTTGGCTGCATATCCACTGTGTAACTAATCTGAAAAAGCAGATTAAACGCTGCATATATAGCCTATTGCCTTGTACACAAGACGATATAGTTGGATTTTTTTTAAGGACAACGTTAATGAGTGGATTACTTTTGCTTGTGACGGGACGGGCCCTGCTGATGAGTCCAAAAGGACGAAACGCGTCCAGGGATGGTCTCGTCTAAATTGGTTGGGTGGTATACTCATTATTGTTTCCTGGCATATTCATTTTAATAAATTGTAATGCCCCTTACGCCCGTATGCTGCTTTGCCAATTAGCTGCAAGGTTTACAATTTCCATCTTCGCCTATAATTTTCAAATCTATAAATTTGAAAGAGTCGACTAGTCAGCGACGCTGATCGATCTAAAAATACAATTGATTATTTTTTATTGTGTAGTAAGTAGAAATGCAAAAAATAAACTACATCTTCTACTAATTTGCCGACGGGCGCACAAAAAAACTACAAATGTGGTCAAAAAGGCAAAATAATCAACAAAGTAAATTAAAATGAGGTGATGTTACGCAACTTAAAGGTAAGGTGCAAAATTAACGCATGAATGAATTTAAACAAAACATCCGATAAATTAGCCAACAAATAGATATCCAAGGAAGTGGTTCCGACAATTGCTTCCTCGTAAACCCGATACTTGCTCGTTAGTACAGAGTTACTTGTAATAGTAATCAGCCTGATTGTGCTTTTTAAGTATATCCAAGACGTGAATCTGAGTCAGAAAATCTGTGTCTGCACTACGGGTGTAAGTCCAGGGGTCATGCATACTCCTAATAAGTTTGCAGGTGGATGCTATTGCTAATGCTATAAATTAAAATTTTTAGAAAAACTATACCCTTTAAAAAGATAAAATAAATTGCAAACATTTTACCACTAAATTCGTTCTTTTGTATCAAGTTTTCAAGGAGATACCACCTAAAATGCAAGTTTAAAAGCTGGCAGAAGTTTGACTTCTATAAATCAAAATTGCTGAATTCTCCTTGTTTCACAACAAATGGGAGGGTGTAAAAAAGTTTCTGTTCCATTTTTGGTGTCAAGATATTCTATTTAAACTTGATATCTTTTGGATCCTAAAGAAACTTCTTTTTCAAAAATAAATAATATTACATCGTTTAGGCTAACCTGTAGCAGATAATGACTGATCATATTTTAGTTCTAAATCTCACTAACTAAAAAAATTTAGTACCGGTCAACAAAAGGCTACAGGTCCCCAAAAGTTGCAAATTGAAGAAAAACTAGGCTGTTAGGTAAGTTTTGACTAATATACCTTGAAAGCTTGTTTTCTCAGCATCATCTAGCGATTATTTCAAAAAAAATTGGTAGAAAAATAAAATCTGTAGCGATCTTTGAGATAGAGTACTCTAATTTCGAAGACAGCTCGACACCTATACGAGGGTTTATAAAAATAAAATTTGCGTATTAAAAAAAGTTTTTTTATTGTATTAATATTTGAAATCCTCAAGAAATAGAGATTTCGACGATATACAACAGTCGATGTAAAAACAAACTAATAATTGATTTACAAACAAAGTTAAAGTATTTTATGATGATTAATTGTAATTGATTATGACAATTTTTTGCCAAAATTGAATTAAAATTGGAAAATTAGTTCACAGAATGGCTGTCCCGGAGATCAGCGCTCAGTTGGACAAAATAGGAATTTGGAAACCCAAGCCAGACGGAGCGAAGGTGAAAATTCGCATTTTTGCGAACTTGGCGATGAAAGGGTTAAGCTAAAGACCACTTTTCTCGTGTTAAAAAGTTCAATTTAAAAAATTATCTTTAATTATAACGTCATGATGACGTCACTATCCCTTTTTATGACACTCACCATGAGGTTGTGATCAATTTGTGCCAAGTTTCATCCTTGTATGTCCAGCAGTTTCGGAGGAATAAAAACTACGACGTGCTAATTGTAAAGTGCGTGGTAAAGTAAATTTTTGCAGAGATTGGGGGATATCGTACTGCAACAATAACATTTTTTTCTTTTCCAAGACAAATCATACAGCACCGAAAACGTTTTTTTTCAGGGCAAATTATTTAGGTACAATACATTTTTTTCCTTTCCAAAGACAAATCATGCAGCAACAAAAACATGGTGAAGTGCTGTCTGTAAAATAGCGCTCCTTGCAAAATGGTGCTTCAGGAAAAATATGTTGGGAAACCTTCGTGATGATTCGGAAGTGCCGAGATGTAGTGGTTAACAGCAAAACAAAGCCTAGGCCTACCCAAAACCAACCAAGACATTTTACTATAAACTCAATCTCGCCGCTTCCGAATTACCACAAACGTTTTCAAACATTTTTTGCACGAAGCACTATTATTCAAGTTGCACTATTTTACAAACGACACTGACAAAGTGTTTTCGTTGCTCTATGATTGGTCCTCAAAAAGGAAAAACGTTTTTGTTCCGATAAGATTTGTCTTTGAAAACGAAAAAATGTTTCGTTGCTGAATGATTTGTCTTTGGAAACAAAAATTGTTATGTTGCTCCATGACTTGTCTTTGAAAAGGTAAAATGTAATTGTTGTTGCACCACATGTCTTAAACTCAGCAAAATTTTACTTCAAATTTTTACAATGGGCGCCCGATGTAAGACACACAGACAGAATTGCGCTATGTGCTATAGATCAGGGGTGTCAAACTCGTGGGCTTCTGGGGGCCACATTGTAGATATGAGCAATCGTGCGAAGGGCCACATGAAGTTTTTGATTTGGATATCAGCACTTCTTCGGGCAAAGATCTCTGTAATGTAGCCGGAAGGGAGAACGATCTCCAAAAAAAAAGGTCATCACTTCTCCAGCATCTCCACATCATCGCCCTTATGAGGGCAAATCGAGTTCTCTTATTGCACCAAGTGGAGTAATCTCTGAATGAAAAACAATCTGTACCTTTCAAGTGTAGCCTGTGATGAGGAGTTCAAACGTTTGTTTAAAGGTGATACGTTGCAATACTACCGAAATTCATTAAGAATTTTAGAATCGTCTCGCGGGCCGCGAGTTTGACACCCCTGCTATAGATGGTAAGAAAAAATATAATCGGCCCTTGATTTACTGTATAGCTGCAAAGTATAGTAAAAATAAATGGTAGTTACGACTTCCGTTCAAAAAATACAGTAGGTTTTGCCTCTTGAAAGTCAAAATTCCTCTTTTACAAGAAGGTTTTGTGGTAATTTTTTTGCGATTATGTTCTGCATTTTGGCGTCCCAATTTTACTTTGGTTTGGATGAATTAACCCTTGAAGGACCAATGAACACACTTGTTACATGATTGTTAATTATTACGTCATTATGACATAATAACCACTTTTCTGAAATTTATTATCATCCTGTTGTTATCGAACAGTTAGAAAACTGTTTCAAATGCTACAAATTACAATCTTATGATCCTTAAAGTTTTAATTAAATTTAAAACAAGTTTATGTCACTGAGTGGTTCAATGATAGGTAGTGGGTTGAGTTTATTTTTGTCCTTTCCATTATACTCAGTTTTCTGTATCTCTGGAATGTGTACCGCATATGTGCCAAATTAATTTGCAAAACGTCAAGTGAGCAAAGGTTTGTTGAAATATTGGCTTTGTTGTTTTCTAATATGTTTTAACTAAGTTTTGCTATTTTAATTTGATCATTTTTTAGGCGAAAGTTGAGACAGAACGTGGTAAACCTTTATGCAGCAAACGTCGTCTTTGCGAACATAAGTTTTTCCATGGTGTCAACTACGGCCGCATTTCTCGATTACTTTGGTTACAGTCGATACTCAGGAATTCATCATCCAGTACACCACCCGATCAATTATTATTGGTTTTTGATGAAAATTTTTATATTGGCAATATTTGTAAGTAAGTATTTGAAAAAAATCTGCCGGATCAACATTTCACAAATTAATTCTACGCATGAACATATATTTTTTTAAATCCTTCTTGATTTTTGTAAAATCTTAGATATGTACTGAGACAAGTGTTTTTTAAACTCTTTTGGCTACGAAAGATTTGGATACTGTGGAGTCTACCATGGCATGCCAAGTTCTAAAAGCTTACATGCAACAGTCGTTTCATAGAAAATAAGTTGTCAAATGATAGCCTGAAAAACATTTGATAATACGGACATCATATCCTGAAGTCATAAACAAACTATAAAAGTTGAGTTATTTTTATTATCATTACTATCAAGACCAAACAAGTTTGCTTTTTATGACTTTCTTCAGCGCAAATATTGCAGTTTAATGGAAGTTTAGTCATTTTGTTTTTGTGGAAATTTAGTAATTTAGCTCTGTGGAAAAGTTAAGCGGAAATTGCTTCAGAGTTTAGCTAAAATCATCTTGTAACATATTACTGCGCCGCAGCACACAAATTGGGAAACCACCGCTGCGCCGCAGCAAGCAGGTTGGGAAACCATGCTTGCTTATATCAAATCGACAAGGAAAACTCGCTTCATATGACAATAAGAAATAAATCGTAGCGAGTTGAAACCTCTCGAATTGCTCAAAAAGACTGCGTTGTTTCACTCCAGATAAAGCACTTTGCAATACCATCTTCTAATTAATGGGTTGTAACACGAAGGAACCTAAAGCTGTTAAATGTCGTCAAATACTAAGGAATTCAAACGAAGAGTAGAAACTTGCACAGGAAGTCCAATGGTATTTTAGAGCCACTTTCGCTGTGCTCAAATCTGGAGAACAAAAAATTAATCCACAATAAATTTTTGGTTCAAAATTCTCTATACCTAAGTCGAGTCAAAATTCTACTACTTAGTTGAGCCAACCAGTAAGATTGGTTAAGCTTGCCAATTTAGAAGCTTTTTAAAAAATATTATTTGTTGAAAGTTACAGAAATCGGTTGATGATGTTTCTTATTTATTGAGCAAAATGAGTGTTAAAATATGTTATCCCCAAACTTTTGACGTAATATTTTTTCAATAACAAGGGGTGAAATTGAGGTCATTTATGGTGATTACCTATCCCTTTATGATTTCCTTAAGTTTTTCAAAATTTTGTTCCACTAAATGATGATTTTATGAAGCTCATAAACACATGCAATCACGGTCGAGTAAGTCAGAACAGCGTTTAAATAGCGACTGGAACTGAACAGTCATGAGCTGGACAGTAACGACAATTGCAATGATGTGCCTTTGAGACAGGCGTTTGCAATTGCAATGATGTGCCTTTGAGACAGGCGTTTGCAATTGCAATGATGTGCCTTTGAGACAGGCGTTTGCAATTGCAATGATGTGCCTTTGAGACAGGCGTTTGCAATTGCAATGATGTGCCTTTGAGACAGGCGTTTGCAATTGCAATGATGTGCCTTTGAGACAGGCGTTTGCAATTGCAATGATGTGCCTTTGAGACAGGCGTTTGCAATTGCAATGATGTGCCTTTGAGACAGGCGTTTGACAATAATTTTTACCATTGAGGATTCAAAAATGCACTAAATTAATAGAAAACAATTTACAGTTTATTTAAATTGATGATAAAGCTGCAAAACAAGTCCATATATTTGTTCTATGCTTAGTAAAGACCTAATTATCGCTGTCATGTAAGTCGGAAAGATAAAGCTGAAAAAAATAAATAAATTAATTATCAAACAAAGGAACAGAGGTCACTCAACAACTACTTCGGTATTTAGCTGATGAGTGTTAAACTTCTACTCTCCTACCTTACCCGTGATGAAGCTCTAAGTTTATCTTTTGCGTTTTTTCAGTTGCTTGTGGTGGTATTGGTTTGCTCGTTGTTGAAATGAAGAAGAATTTGTTTCGTGTGCATCGCAGCGTGGCGGGATTGAGCAGAAATTCCGTGCAAACGATTAAGAACGTCGACTTACCTGCTAGCAATAAAAAGAAAACAATGCAATACAGGTGTGAGCCAGCTCAGTTTTCGTCTATCACTGCGTCCACAACCAATCGATTTGACTTTCAAATCAAAATGGGACATAGGGCATCGCTTTTTTTGTTGATAAATTTAATCAGTGCACAATTGACTTTGCGTAGATCTTCTGCAACTTAAATTCGTTTTAAACGAAGCTTCATGACAAGGGTTCCCTAGAGGTAGGAAATTTAAACTTGTAATCACGTCTGATTTAATACAGTTCCGTTCTTCATTCTTCACGTGACTCTTCGTGCTGAACGGAAAGTTGGAGGCCTGTGAAAAACACTTTTAAATCCTTTCTCGCAACTGAATCCGGAAATTGCCTAAATTTGCCGGCTGCGGAGCGTAGGCAACAACAAGGTCACCGTAACATACAGCCTGCGGCTCACAAGTTTCCCTGGTTTGTCTCATCGGATAATTTAAAAAAATGATATGTTTCTAAGAAAATCATGTTTACATTTATTGTTGACGTGAGCAGTGAACTACATTAGTATTTGTGTTTGCTTACGTATCTAAAGTTAATTGCAAAAACATAGTTACTGCTTCTCCAAGCAACAAGTTATATGTGAATTCTATTGATTTTGTAGCGAAAGTGGAAGATCTCTCCGCATGCACGTACGTTCGCTTTAACTCCTCCAAAACTACTGGGCGTTCGAGCATTATACTTGGCGCAATTGATCACTTCTTCTTCGTATGGAGGATCATTCAAAAAAACTGATGGTATCAGATGCTGGCTGTGGTGATATTAAGCCAGCATCGAGTATCGTCATCCAAAACCGTCAGACCAACCACCCCTTGAAGTGCTCGATGTATGGGGCACGTTAAGATCACGTGGTCTGCGGTTTGATCGGTGGCGCCACACTCGCAATTCGGCGAAGGAGCGAGACCGCATTTGTACACGAACGAGTAGAAACGCCCAACGCTAGTCCGCAGACGATTGAGCTTAACCCAAGATGTTCAAAGCAAGCCCATTCTAAGGGGCCTAGAACTGGCCCTGGGAATGAAAGTCAACACCGATATCTGCATATAAAAAAATGTGCAAAAATCAAAAACTAAACAAAAAAAAATATTAGGCGAACAGCAATATTTTACAATCCAGTATACATTACAATCTGTCTCGGTCACCCCGACACTGTAATGATAACTGAGGGGTCAAGCATGTAGCAACTTGAAGCTCTGCTGGGGTGCTGTCCTCAGTTTAGTTACAAGTCACAACAGAATACGTACAGTACGACTACGAGTCAAAAACCATAGATGTTAAGTAACTAAGCAGTAATGTTGCTCACTAAATATTGTTAATATATTATAAAAAATAGAAATCTAAAAAAGCCAAAACGCCAAACTGAAATCCTGACGCCAAACGTGTTTAAAAAAGCCATATATATCAAATTTGGCGTTAAAAAAGCCAATATGGCAACCCTGGCTGTTTTTACTGGATAGTGGCAATCATTGCGATGTCATTTAACATTATGCCCTCACAATGCGTTTTAAGCCATTAAAAACATGGATCCCTACTTACCGCTTTTTCGTCACTGTAGACGAATTAATATAAACTAAAGTCTCTGACTGCGCGTATGCTCTTTGGTCTTGGCATAAACGCCGCTATGCAAAGAGCAAACTAACCCAAAATAAAGCACTCACATTGAAGTAATAGCAATAGCCGGGCCCCCATTAATAATGACGAGGTTAAAAATATCAAATCAGCTGGCTGCTGCGACAGCCTTGCCTAATTGCAAAGGAAATTGCTTCAACATTTCGATCATATGGAGCTCGACACAGGTTGTTGCAAACGATAGGAAAGGACCATCTTTACCCCATCGTCTTTTTCTTGGGTGATTACCAAGTGTTTTGCTTGGAGTAGGCTACATATTAAAATTTGTAGACTTCATTTTTTGATGAATCTTTTTGAATGATTTGATGGATAATGCCAAAGATCCATACTATCGAGAAAAATAGCCAAAATGTACCAAATGAGTTAGTTTTTCTAGAAATTGCAGTTTTGTGAAATACATACACTAAAATTTAGGCGTTTCTAACCGGTAGACTACATTTCATAAACGTTTGGAGACTTTAGTTTTCGATGCATGTTTTTGAAAACGTCGGCAGATAATCCAAAAAACATGCTTGTTAGGAAAAGTGGCCAAAATGTACCAAAGACCTAACTTTGTCTAACAATTGCAAGTTTGTTAGGTCAAGAAAGATAATTGTTGAACTAAAAATGAAACATGATGCACGGCAACCAATTTGTAATCAACCATTAGAAACTAATCCTTGGTTTTATGTAATTGGAGTTGCATATTGCTGGAAAGTAAATTTCCTAAGCTTTCATAACGTTTTTGTATTTAAGTTACCTCTTTTTACTGAGCTTACCACTTTTTGGGAGGGTAGAAAGTTACACCACAGGTCTTAAAGTTCAGTTTTTCCGTATAAAAAACAAATAATAATTGTACATATTATGCGCTATTGGAATTGCTCTGAAATAACATATAATAATTTCAAAAGTGTAAAAATCATGTGAGAAAAGAGTTCACAAATCAGGGTTTGAGAAAACTGATTTTGCAAAAAGGGTGCAATGTTTGAAAACATGATCATATTATGATCTTCGGTAGCAAAACATTTGTGTTAA
This sequence comes from Trididemnum clinides, assembly GCA_963675345.1. Lineage (NCBI taxonomy): Eukaryota > Metazoa > Chordata > Ascidiacea > Aplousobranchia > Didemnidae > Trididemnum > Trididemnum clinides. The sequence goes on along the minus strand of OY776299.1, from coordinate 32,408,069 downwards.
TCGTACGAACATATTATGAGATCGTAAAACCGGTTTTAAGCGTGCAAGGAAAAAAAAGAATAAAAATGCTTAGAGGGCATAAAGTGCTTAAATAAAGAATTGCTCGTAGTATAGCCAAATAAGCTTTAATTGTTGTAAAATTGTTTTTATCGAAAGCACTTTATTAATATCCCCTGAAAGAACGTTTAATCGGATTTTTGCGATCAGTGCTTTTTGAGAAAGAACAAAAAACAGATTGTGCAATGAATCGTTGATTGTGACGTCATTTTATACCCCAAAAAATGAAAGTTATTGAAATGGGGTAAATCGTAGAGTGGCTTTCGTTTGAGCAAAAAGCTGTTCTCCTCTGTCAAGTAATGCAAATTCTAAAAAAACGGTTTTGATTATGACGTTACCAATACCCTTATGACACTCACCACGGGGTGGTGATCAATCGTGCCAAGTTTGATGCTTGTACCTCTATCAGTTTCAGAGGAGTTAAAACAGACACACAGACAGAATTGCGCTTTATGGCACAGATAAATACAAAAAATATCTTTATTTTTTGGCTTTGAGAAATTATGGTCTTGGTTCATGAGTGGACTTGGTCTTAGCATATATGGCCTTGGTCTTAGCTTATATGGTCTTGGTCTTAGCATATATGGTCTTGGTCTTAGCATATATGGTCTTGGTCTTGCTGCTTGCAGTCTTGTCTACATCATTGCTGACGGGGGCATTGTGGTCGACGTCGGCAAAGTCCGCAAATTTGCTTGTTATGTTCTTGAATGAAGCACTAATCGGGTAATCAATCACACCCAGTTAGATTGCTACAAATGCAAAATCTAATGAAGTTGCTCTGTGTCCTAGTAGGCTACTTACATGGGAATAAAATACTACTTAATTGTCAACAAAGAAATGTTCGATTGAACCAATTTTAAAACCATTAGCATCAAATTTAAATCTTCAATATTTCCTTTTACAAAATTAGTAAATCAACCAAAACTGAAGTTAGTGACATATTTTGTCTAATCTATCTTTTCGTGACCACATAAAGACTCACTGTTCTTTGTTGCTTTTGGTCGAGACAAATATAATCAATGGTTACTTAAAAAAACTTTTTAGTCTTTGCAAACGACATTAGTTTTTTTGAACGCTTTTCTCTCGATATAAATTTCGATTCCAGATAGGTTGTTACCAATTGTGCAAATTTTACTGTTCTGAAGCACTATCATCATCTGAGGCATAATTTCTTTAGAGTGCTGCTCAATCACTCAATCTTAAAAAAATTTTGTCGATAGCTCATTGCTCACATTTTTGTTTTAATGCAGCGAGAGGTTGCCTTTGAATTACTTGAATTTTTCTACACATACAGTACATAATTTGACTTTCCTATAAAATGTCACTTTTGTGGTTGCACTTTTATCTTCCTGACTTGCAGAACAGCAACAGTGAAGCAAAACATAAAACAGTTTTTCAGACTTGTTGCAGAGTTTCCAAGTTTCAACTCTGTACAAGATAAGTTAAATAAATTCAAAGATAAAGGTGGCCAAAGATTTTCGGTATTCCTTCCACTCAATTTTCTGATTGTTAAATTATCATACAGTGCTTTTCTTAGGCACAAAAGCGCAGCGATTGAAAGATTTGCTCGGATGACAGTTGATCGTTATCACCATAAAACAGCGCACCACCGATTCGACAACAGTATAGCAAAAAGAGACCAATCAAGTTTGTGCTTAAACATTCAGACCGGATTGATTCTTTTTCAAAATATAAGATAGCCTTTTTTTGAAAGCTTGGCAATTCGAACTTGGTTATTTTTTACAAAAAATAGGAGATTCGTTTTACGTGCTGGCCATTTTCTTTTCGAAACTAATTCTTGAATGCGATTTCGTTACGGTATTAGTCTTTCAAACTATTGTATGAAAATGATTATCTTACGTAAAAATATATAGGAATAAACTCAAAAATTTTCGTTTCCCTTTCTATTGTTGTACCGGCAATTTAATGGCATGCTATTTCAGAATTCTGCGTTGGGTCAAAAAGAATCCTCGAAGCTTTGCGAAATTTCAAATCATCATTTTATGGATAGTTCCTATTCTGATATTCCTAGCCAGTTTCTGGAATAGCTCGTACTGCATCAAAGAGTGCAAATGCACATTAAATTTCGTTCCCGTAGACACCTCTTCCCCAAATTGTCCATTCGAGAAAGGTAAAGTCTGTTATCTATTATAAATGCAAATGCGACTTGTACAGAAAATAAAAGAAAATTTTTTGAGAGAATATAAAAACGAGTTTAAAAGTCTGGGTGACTGTTGACTCCCATAGGTTTACAGAGTAAGCAGTGGCCCCCATTCCGTTGACGTCAATGTTGAAAGTCATCGTCAATCCAAACAAAAGTATGATTTGGAAGTGCTGCATGCAAAGTAAAAGTTCCGAGTGCTGAACCCCAAGACTTCTGACTACAAGTTTGACGCTTACTTAATTACCCCAGGTATTGAAAAAAAGAATAAAATAATAATAGAGGAGGAGTTGCCGCTCAAACCCTTTTTAATGCATCTATTTACTACTTTCAGGTTGCAACAGCTTATTCCCTGGCTTCACCAACGTTTCTTTCATTGCAAGCAGTGCGGTGTGGTTCTTCTGCATTTTGGTTCTTCTAGCGCTTTTGCTTCATTCTTACATCAACTTCCACCACGTGATGATTGAGCGGCAAACAGCAAAAGACGCGCAGCTACGCGACAGCGTCATTGAGAAAGAAAAGAGGGAAGCGTGCGAAGTTAGCGTGGAGGAGAAGTCATCAATCGATGAAAACTGTACAAATGGTCCAAACATTCTTCAGCGAGCGAAGTTAGAGAGAGGAACTCTCGAAAGAAGCGGTCGATTCAGCCGTCGCGCGTATTCAAAGAGTCTTTTTTCTGAGAGTTTCAAGAAACATATTTTTTTTATTGTGCTGGTAGCGGGGATATTTATCATTGGCACTGCTCCTACGATGATTGTAGTTTTCATTTCCTCGACAAACCCATACCTACTCGAAAGTTTAGCCGTCGACGGCGCTGTAATCCCCTTCGTAACACTCCCAACTCTTGCCAGTGTAACCAACTCTATCCTTCTTTGTTCAGCTTACTCAGGGCTCAACATCGCTTTAAAATCGTTTGCACGTTTGATCACAGAATGTCATTGTTTCAAAAGACGGCAATAAGCTCGCGCTTTACTCCTTGCAAACGTGCAAGGTCTTTGGTAGCTCCTCCAAGTTTGCGCCGTGACTATAGAAATTCCCACTCCGTTACCTTCTTATTTATATTAATTAAAAATGGTTTCACGCGCAAGCGGAGCAAGAGAACGCTAAAGTTTTTTGTCTCTTTATCATGTCAAAAGCATGAACTGCAGTGTGCATGCTTTTCAACAGTATGCTTTAGCTCACTCAAGTATGATGTGGACATTGTACAGCCTTTGGAACACGAAAATAAAACCGGATTTTGTCAAATTGCAAACTTTAGTCATTTTTGCCTTGCCTCTGATCTAATAAGGTGTTCAGTGTGAATTCAAATTATTGTTTCATTTTGTATTTCTATCCTGACAAGGAGAAAGTGTAAAAGTGTCGGTGACACTACATCCTCTATTGAAAAAACTTTAACGAACCTAGATAGGACATAATATTCTCCACATTAACGCAGCTATGTTCTTTGAGATGATTTTTTTATACCAATTGTAATCCCTGCGAGCATCATTTCATTTTTCATTAGTTGAAATGATTTTTATATATTTAAAACTGCAAAAAAAATTGATTATACCTTTCCGGAAATAAGGCTAACCTTTTGCTCTTGTCAAAATGACGAAGATATTACCGAAAACGTTTGATTAATTTATTGTGTATTTTCAAGTTAATAAATCAAAACAATGATAAATAAATGACGGCTTTTCGTAGTTAAATGTTTGTGGTAAACAAAATTCGCATCTTTCGCCGAGTTGTGTTTTTATGTGTAATGCATTTTGTGGGAAGCGTTTAACCTCTCTGCAACGATATATTTAAATTAATATCCGCGCAATTCCTGCCTCCCAATGCTCCATCGTGATATCCAAGATAAATTTTGAAATTGTAAAATTATATTTTTATTTAGTTTGCCCGCGTGTATTCGCTCAGGTATTTAATAAAATTTTAAAATATGCTTTTGATAAAAGCTGTTCAGCTGTAGCCTAAGTGTTTAGTGGCGCTCTTGTCGGTGTCGGTATCGCGTCACAAGAAAAGAGCTCGAGTGAACACGTTCTTACCTTTCATTTTCGAGAGTAAGCAAGTTGTTGCTCTATTACTTGTTTTGCAGACTTAACTATATCAGGGTATGAATTAGAATGAAAATTGTCCGCATAGCGTCAGAGCATTGTTGCATTCTCTTTAAAACTCAGGATTTTTTGAGAAGGCAGTGACCAACTGAGTGGCATGACAATTATGATGTTTTGCGATCTTTATTTGAATGAAACCCATTTTTGAAATTGATGTCCTAGAGAATTTCAGCTTGCTTGAATACCATGGTTTCTTCTTTAAATGGGGTTTCTCGTTAGTCCTTTTTGCTAGTCTTCAGTTAGACTAGGCTACCACGAGTAAACTGCTTGATCCCACCGCCTGTCTGCCACTTAAAGATGGTGGCATCCTGTTTAGTGTCTTGCTCAAGGTCACAACAAACAAACTTGCCGGCCTGTTCTCCACACTATCGCTTTTGTGCTAAGTACCAAGCGGGGAAGCTGTGAATACGATTTTTTAAAGTCTTTTGGTATGACTCGGCTTGGTAAATAAACCCCAAAGCTTCCGACTATGAGGCAGTCGCTGTAACCACTACGCCATCGCGCCTTTTACCTCGTTTCTTTTCGTCAGTTGATCACCGTACAGAGCAGCTCTGGTGTCTGCGCCGTCGGAAGTTACCTGCCACGATTCGGCTTGTCCGGTTCCCTACCATGGCAATAATACGAAAGGTGGTCTTTTCATGAAAGTTCTTCATTTAGTCGCATATATTGAATGTAAACTGCATGCGTAATCAAAAAATCGTGGGGCATTATTCAATATATATCAAGGATGACTCAAATGGGTAATTTTAATATCGTTCATATAGATTTAGAATGGCGTCAATTGCTGATTTTAATACTGTTTAGATTCCACGGAAAGCAGACTGTGCTAAACGTTTTAGGGATTTTTTGCTCGTTAAAACAAAATTAATGCTAATATTTAGACATGAGTGTACGATTTTCACCAAATTGGCTATTAAGGGCGATCAGTCAAAGAGTAACTCGGGCATATTATTTCAAAACAACCACGCAGGAAAAGCACGAATATTCACAATAAATTAATTGCCGATGAGCATTAGTAAAAATTTTTTCTTCAAAATAAATTTAATTTCTTAAATTTTGTTTTAACGGTATAAATGACGTCATCATTATTCCAGTTTCGCCTACCACTTAGATATTCGGGGTATTACACCATTGTGTTGCGAAAGTCCCATCGCACTAAATGTGCAAATTGCTGTTTTTTTAAAAGTAATCTTTAGTTTGTGTCCAAAATCTACTTTTGCTCAATTTTCGGGAACATTTGCTTTGTTCAAAGTGTTTGTCAAGTAAGTTTTAAAACTTATAAATAGAGGAATAGAAAAAATGGAGTTGTATTGGGGGTTGCTTTCTCTGCTTGAAGGAAAATCGCAGTACGACTTTTGACTACTTGTATTTGATTATTCTGATGTGAGTGCTGATGCAAAAAGCACAAAAGCAATAGTACTCCGAGCACACAGTAAGCATTCCATCATGTTTGAATATTTTATTTAGAAACCGAGTTTATTGTAGGTAAAAACGATTTTTTCGTTGCTTACAAAAATTAGATGACACATTTTTCATTTCATTTTATAACCACCAACAATTATTTTGCGACGTGCAATGTAAAAGCTTTTAGCTAGACTTCATTTAGTGAACAGTACCATTTCAAGTAAAGATGTCTGTACGAAACAAACTAGTTAATTCGCGACGACTGTGTGCACTTCATGAAGTGCCTTCTACAAACTTCAAAGTCTCGATTTTGAAATGGTTGGATGGGAAGAACATTTTCGTTGAAGTCGGCTAACGTATTCAAGTTTCCTCTGGGAAGGTAACGACCCACAACGTAGGTGACGCCAGATGCAGAGGTGGCAAAGCCACACCCGAATTCGGTACTATTCTTCCATATCAACTGGCTAAAATGCTCTAAAATTTTATGTTGTGAAAACTTTTTCGACAGCGCGGTGAAACAGACTGTGCGTCAAACTTGAAGTCAAAAAACTACGAGTTCAAAGTGTGACATTGCGTGCTTTATGGCCCAGCGAAACCGTGGCTTGTTTTCAACTCACCTTTTGGGTTTCACCAATAGTTGTATCAACAGCAAATACGCGCATGGAAGGTGGTTAACTAGGAAAATAGTAAAGTTATTTTGCAATTTCTCGAGTACTGCGCTCGTCTTGTGTACGATTCATTACGTTTTTAAAGTTTCGTTATTTTAATCCTAACACAAATAATATCGTCTGTCAGTTGACTACGTTTCCAGCCTTATCAGGAAAACGATCCGGAGTTGAAAGCAAAATTGTCGGCAAAGCGTTTGAGTGGGTTGGTGCGCCATTTATTGTGACAACGTTTATGCGTTTGAATCTCACCATGGCCACGTTGTTGTGTCGTTAGGAAAAGCATTTCATGGCAATTTCGCCGGTTTAGTTGAATGCTTGTGATAAAAATGCAGTGCCAGCAGCACTTTGTAACTGCAAAAAAGGTCTAAACTCAAACTGTTTTTTGTACAACAGCAAAGGCTTTTCCGTGACCGGAGGATAAAAACAAACTACATAGATAGAAACAAACTCTCTGCTCAATCTCTGATGCAAAAGCAAGGGGGATTGTGCTAAAGTATACGGCCACACTTGCCATATCTAAATTAATATTATACAAAATATGACTGACGCATTGATTCTTTTTTGTGGCAAAATAAAGTTATTAAATGTGAAAGCATTAAATCATTTTTAGCAACATAGCCAATAATAAATCAGACAGCCAAAAACGATTTCATTTAATGTAAGATGCTATTCACCTGTTCTTCTCCTCAGCTCCGGACGATCAAAATCATATTGATTAATTTCCGAATACCACAAATTGACAACATCTTCCGGATACGCGGTACCGTGAAACGCGGCAAGACATTCTCCCGCTCCATTTGTTTGGTCACATTTCTTATATTTGTCTTTTAAAGCTAGAACATCCGCCCATCTGTAAATACAGCCTCACAGCAAAAGAATTCATCAACTGTGTAGCTTTACAATGCATTTGTGTTTCAAAATGAGGAAAATATAATGCCCCACATCAGTGAATTGAGGTGCTTACAGTCGATTCCGCTTAAAGTCGATGGCCTGCATAATGCAGCTAAATTTATCAGTGCATTATGAGAATAAGATGACATTTTCTATCGTCATTAAAGGACCAACTGAGAAGCTTACTTGACAGAAAATGAAAAAACCAACAACAACAATGAAACTAAAAATGTCTGCAGGACTCAGGAAAAATGAGAGCAAGTGATAAATAAATGTTTCGGTGTCAATTTTCAAAGAAAAATTCGTGGAAAAAGATAACTAGGAAAAGTGTGGTGTATATGCGTGGGAGTACTGCTGTTAAAGCATGCAATATAAATTGTTAAGAGTGCTAGAAAGAAGAACTCGTGCATTAATGAATGCTGTTGCGACGCCAGTTCATATTATGCTCGGTAGAAAACCGACATTCGCTTTATTTTGAATGAGAGAGAACTATAGAAATGAGGAGAGAAAGTTGTGTTTTGTGAGCATTACAAAGGCAAATGATGTAGTTCCGAGAAAAGTGATTTAATGAGCCATGAGAAAGAAAAATTTGCAATAGGATTAGCAAGAGCTCAAATATGTCACTAACAAAAATTTGAAGATAAAAGTTAAAGTGGAATCAGTTATTGGAAAGATTTTGAGGGCAAGTTGGTGTACATCAAGAATATGTGTTGTTTCCACCGAATTTCGCGATTTTTCTTTCATGCTATTACATAGAGAATGCGTAAAAAAAGAGCAATGAGGTTTTTGAAGCAAATGGCTTCCTTCTTATGGGAAAAATTATTGAAAATTTGAAAGAGAATTTTTGGAAATGGTGCACTTGGATAGGAAGACGAAGGTTAATCTTGGAAGACCAGAGTGACGGTAAGTGGTTTAAAGTCGAGCAAAACTTTGTTGGTGAAAGATGCAATGAAATAATAAAAGAAAAAATTGAATCAGATGAGAAAACTACCAGTTTGTGACCAAGTGAAGTTACAGAAGAGTTTCTGTTATCTGAGAAAAGGTTGAATGCCACTAGCAAAAGAAAGGCTGCGGTAACAGCAAGAACTGGAGTTTGTTTCATAAAATTTGGGTGTGGTACTTACTTCATGTGATGCGCATCTTCTGACAAGAAATGATAATAATATGTTGAAAAAACCGTTAGATTTTGAATTAACTAAAAGAAGAGCGCGAGATCAATTGAAAATGTTATGGGGATGACAGGTGAAAGATGAAATTAAGATGGGTTTAAGGAAGAAGACATGAACAAAAAGCGGAGCACCACTACTTTTACAATTTCAAGAATCATGGGTAAATACGGCCACCTTCTATAACACTGGTCTACAAAAAAAGTTTTTGTTTGTTACACTTCACAATGTTTGGTGTTATTACCTATATTTGGTTCGCTGATTCCAAATCTGGTGTCAAATTTTGTCGATCACGTCACGTTTTTGATTTACCAATGTGCATGCATCTAACAATATTGTTGATAATAGTGTGCTTCTTATTGCACCATTTACAACCATAGCTTACCACTGGAAAACGTAAAGCTGGCATTAAAACTTAGAGACAGTTCAGATTCACAATATAAGCAACACAAAATAAATGTTTTTAACATGCAATAACAATAAAAGCAATAAATCGATCGCTAGAAGTGTTGAAGGCATTTAGCTTTTCTCTTGTGTTATGAGCGCTTGCAATCAAGTAGTAGAAACCAGCAGAAATCTCCCATCATGTTGGCATCAGATCTATCGTGATAACGGCTTTCCATCAGGGATATATCCTGATGGAAACTTTCCCCTTGCTCATCACTTACAGCGCCAAGATTAGGTGGAAAGAAGTCCAGATGTGAATTCAAAAAGCGCATTTTAAGAGACATACGAGATCCAAGTTTTCATACGCTTTCAGCATATTGTCTAACATATCAGCATATTCATTGTGTCTGTAGTTTCCCAAAACATTGTTCACCACCAATTTAAACCCTTTCCATGCTGCAAGCTCTAATGTGTTAAGCCGTTCTTGGAAACCATCATCAACCATAAGCTTTCTGATCTCAGGACCTACAAAAATACCAGCATTTAATTTTGCATCACTCTTTTCAGCTCCGAATAGCTCTTTTAGATACTTAAATCCTTCCACATGTAGATCCATGGCTTTCACAAAATTTTTTATTAGACCATAGGTCGGCAACCTGCGGCTCCGGAGCCGCATGTGGCTCTTTTGCCTCCCATCTGCGGCTCTTTTGCTGTTCTTTGAAGCAAGTGAGTGTGAAATGATACTCAGATCAATGACTCTAACTACAGGTGAAGACCTTTTTTTTTTTTTTTTGGAAAACACTTATGACCTATGCTCCGTAGAATTATTCTGGCTCTCATCGGTCTCCTTGCTGTGGTAAACGAGTCCAAATGGCTCTTTGACGGTAAAAGGTTGCCGATCCTTGCATTAGACCAAGCTTAATATGGAGTGGAGGTAAGTACACATCATTCGGATTAACCAAAGGCTGTTGTTTGACATTGTATGTTCCAACACATGGATTTTCCCAGGGAGGCCAAACCTTAATAGCGTAATGACTACTGTCATGACGACTATCCCAAAGGCATAAGAAGCACACATGCTTGATATACCCCAACTGCAATCACAAGAGAAGAGATACAACTTTTAGATCGCTGCATATTTTCCAGGTGTACTTAGGATAGTTCAACTGTTCAAGAAGCACTTTCATTGTATTGTATGTTTCTTTTCTTGAAGTGCTGTGACCGACAGGAATGGATGGTGCAGTAAAACGGCCTTTAGGCTTGTTTTGCTGAAATCAATGAATAACTTCCAGTCAGCAGGATTATGTTCATATTCTAAGTCATTCATTAATCCATCTACATTTGTACAGTAGCAGATATCGTTAGCAATTGCATAGTAAGAAGAAAGGCTTCTGTTGCGCTGACGGAAAGAAGAAATTGTAGTTCCTTCTCGTAATAGATTCCATTGCTGGAGCCTAGATTCCAAAATTTCTGCCTTCTTTTTGGAGAAATAAAGATCCCGAACAAGATCGTTGAGGCGTTCCTGATTTATGAAAAGTGGCTTCGACTCATCTTTAAACGGCGGATCAATTTCAGTGTCTTCACTTTCGTCAGAATAAGAAGGTTCGTCACTTGATACAGGTTCCACATCTCCAGATAGGGGACTTGGAACAGGTCTAAGAGCAAACTTACAAGTTGGATATATAATTTTGGACTTGCTTTTTCGAGAAAATCCTGTGATCTTGGTCATACAAAAGTAACAGTCAGAAACGTGATCTCTTTGTTCACGCTATATCATTGGAACACAAAACGGCATTTGCTTCCTTTTTCCATCAAACCAAAACAAAAGACTTGTTCTGCAACGATGTGTTGGGCCCATTCCTTGTCTTCATTAAATATATGGGGCCCATTCCTTGTCTTCATCACCCACTTTGCATCTAAAATAATGGGCGTAGGCTAACTTAATTCTGCTGAAAAGCTTTGCACGATGAGTAGGCGGAGTGTACTCGCCACACATATAGCAGAAGTTGTCTGGGTGATTTATACAGCGCCGTTTAGAGCTAGCAGGCATGGTTGTTCTGTCTTAACAGCAATTCTAGCAACACTACAACAATCTAAAATACAGTTACAAAATCAAGCTTTCAGCAACTTACCAAATACATCAAACGTGTATTCGTATAAACATGAAAATAGATCTGAATCTGCATGCTGCAAGCTTCCACTAAAGGTTTCCAAGCTGTTGAAGCCAGCTGGGAGGTAAACTACTGCAAGCCTATAACTACAGTATCCTTCTGGCCCATTGCATTACAAAATCATTATGGTGAAAGCCGCGTGAAAAGACTATATCATTATTACGTCACAATCGTTTAATTATGCTAAACTAAACTACTTAATCGCACATGCACGAAAATTATAAAAGTGCATTTATCTCAAAAATGTGACGTGATAGAGAAAATCTGACTTCGGATTTGAACGTAGCACAACCACATTACATAGAGAAAGTTGTTAGTTTTCATTATAACAATTTCTTGTAGACCAGTGTAATGGGAAAACGACCAGATTATAGAAAACAGATCTCTCAATCACTCAACAACTCGAGCTAAAAAATCGAGTGAAGATCTTTTAAAACTCCAAAAAATGCCTTTAGATCGTTGAAATTCAAAATACGAAGAGCAGCTAAATCGATCAAAAGAATCATGCGGTATCCAAAAGAGTTTTATGGGCTGGTTTACCCCACAAAAACTCTAGTCTCGCGCCTGCACATGCGCTCATTTTACAAAACAAACTAGTTTTGCTAAAAACACTATAATTGATAGGGAGCTTTAGTTTTTCACCGCGTTTCCAAGAGCCTTGTTTCGATTTTTTTATGAACACTTTTGATTCTATTGATTACCGAGTGCTTCCAAGTATTTTTATTAAAAAAAATTGTTATTTTTTGTATAACTTTTGAACACCTTCGCCTCGAACGTCGAAAAAAAGTATCCAACGATGCGGGTTCGTCTGTCTGTGTTTTGACAAATATTTCGTTTTTCTACAAAGAAAAACAAGATACAAATGGAAAATTAAATTTTTGCGTAATTGTAATGAAAAAGCATGCTATGTCAAGTAAAAAAGGTGAAACTGCTCCACATAAAACAGTAAAACCCGAGTTTCCTTTGATCAACATGCCAAACAACGTATCAATCACACCAAATAAACGTTAGTTAAATATCTTTTTTATTAAGATCATTATTTGCGAGCAGTAGAGTTGTGACAGGGAAGTGGGTAGAGTTCAGTTTGCTTGCACATTCAATAAGGAATATGAATAAAGTTGTTATTGCCATAAGTGTTTAATGACAGAATGAACTATAGTAGTTGTTATGTCATGATAATTCAGACGGCAGGCAATCAAGGCAAGTCATTAGCGCTTCCTTAATATTGGCACCAAAAAATGAGATTTCGCAATTGTAAAATGTGATGCTGACAGAAGCGCTGCATATCACTTAAGTAGGCAAAAGAACGCCAAAATTAACCAAACATTTGCAGCGCAAGCTGTTTCTGTTAAGACAATAACGGGCGCTTCGTCTAGATACAAACAGCTTATAATGATTTAAAATAGAAAATGCATTAAGATTTTCGTCCAAACGAAAAGCAAAGGCAAAAACAGCTTTCTGCAAAGCTATGTTAAAATTTTGTATCATCGACAAAGTATTTGAATATGAAAAAATTCGAGAAAAAAGGTCGAAAAGCAATGTTTTGCCGTTCAAAAAAAAGGTGCTTTTAAGTTTTCAATATTTGGGATTAAAAAAGCTGATAGTAACTTTGCCAATATAAAGTAAAAATAGATTAGATACAAAGCTCAGAGAAATTGTAAAAAAATGAAAAGCAACGTAAAAGTGGGAAAATTGATAATAAGTCTTAGTTTATGCTCCAACAAATGAGCACCTACTAAATAGAGCGTTTTTCAAAGCTAAGTATTGTTTATATGTGCATTCCAGGGACGTGTGTAGGCCTGTTCGCTTAAAACGTACATCGTCATCTCGTCTGTGTTATTCCCCGTAAGAAACGAGTGACCGGGGTCCCATTGTAGTCTGATACGAGAGGCTTAATAGACTCGAGTTTCTGCCAGATGTGCCAGAGTGTGTACGAAGGAAGGAAAGACGGAGGAGAGGAGAGTGTAGCAAAGAACAGAGCGAGAATATGAGAGGAGGAGAATGAAAGAGAAGTGGCAGACTTGTTGGTGCTGACGAGACTAGTGGAAGACTTGCAAAATGGTGTAGGCATCACTGGAGAAATTTAAACACACTAAACCTGCCAAATGGGAAAGGGTGACCTCAGCGCCACAAAGTAAGCTGTTGGCAAGAACACCAAAGCCTTCTTTGCCAAAAAGAAAAGAAACAAAGCACTTACTCCCAATCACGAGACTGTGAGATGGAAGAGGGTAAAGGTGGACAAGAGCAGCATTTTGATAAGAAACAGGAGGGTCAGAGCGAAAGCATAGGGCAGAAAGAGTGAGCTTTACACTGATGAAGATGGGAGTTTAAGAAGAGAAAGAAGGCAAGCAAGAAGAGCCTTTGTGGAAGGTGGAGAAAATATAAGCGGTTGAGTGGTCGCAAAGAATCTCCAGGAAAACTGGGAAAGCCTTGGTTTTATTTCATGTCTGGGCAAATCTGAAATATGAAAGGAAATTGGAATACGAAAGAACCGCTCGTGATACGTTGGGACAAAATGAGCTAAGGTGACTCGTATGGGAGGTAGGGTTGTCTCAGATAAAATAGAAAGATAGGGTAGAATGAGAGCCAGCTGGTGATGGCGCGACTGGCCGCTCGATGAGGCTGTTTCAACTTGATGGCGTTGTTAAGGCTGAGAAACGGAAATCGTTTGGGAGAAGCGTAGATGATAACCGGCCGAAGAAAAGCTCTATACGAAAGAAAAAAAGGACTCCTTGGAGGTACAGCGTAAGGCAAGAAAACAAAAAAATAACGTGGCTTTTAGCAAAGATTCATGTTTAGAAAAGAAATGAGTGCGGTCAAAGGTGACGCCAAGAAAAATGAATAGTATTAACCGTAAAGGGGATTGAACATAAAAGAGGTGCGGCTAAAGATTAATCTGGTCGGTATCTAACGAAAAAATGAAGGCCTCACATTTGCTCGAATTGAGAGAAAGACCCCAGTGCTCAGACCAGCACTACAGTTGAATAAAGGCTCCTTATGTGACCTCCGAAGCAGCAGGTATAAAACGAGAACGAGAAGCAGATGGAGAACGAGAAGCAGATGGTCAGGTCCTCGGTATAAATAGAGCAGCTGATGGAAGGAGATATAAATGCAAGAAAATCATTGATAAATGGAGAGAACACAACAGGACCAAGATCAATCCTAGCAGAACACTTTTTCGAACTTGAAAGGGCGCGCCAGTCAAATGGAAAAGATTGAGTCCAACGAACAAAACAAGAAGGAAGACCAGCAGAAATAAGCTCGTGGAAATGGTAAAGGTGACAGGCAGAGTATATTAGAGTACAAAAAGAAGAGTAGACGGGATAGAATGATAGGGTCAAATAACTTTGAGACGCAAGAGGTGACAGAGACAGGCCGGAAGGAAGCAGGTGAGTCAAAAAGTTTTCCCATCTTTTTGATGAAAATAATAGAAAAAGAATTCCAAATGTAAATAAAGAAATGCAAAGACCAAAAAAGAATGAAGATGTGAGAAAGAAAATCTACGTTAGAGCACAAGAGGTGCTCCAGCATGGAGTAGAGAACTCCTTTAGGGCCAAAAGCAGTGGAGAAGAGAGATTTTCAGCAGCTAAAAGAAAATTACAGATTCGAAAGAGGAATGAGATTTTGCAGGGCAGGAGGCCCGGCAGAGCTCGAACATTATAGTGCCTGTTTGCTATGAAAACCTTTGGGTAAAATATAAAAATTGTGACCTCAGGTTCTTGGCGTAAATCTGTGCCAACTCCTTAAGAGAACAGCAATGGCAAAATTCGGAACAAAAGGAGAATGACAAGCAGAACCAGCAACAGATTGAAGAATAGAGCAAACTAATTTAGAATCAGGTTTAGTAAAGAGAGAGGAGCATGTCATCCCGCAGCTATGGCAATGACAGAAAAGTATGCAGAAAGACTGAGATGTAAGTCAGGAGTTTTTCCTTTGCTGTAAGCGGAAGCAAAAGCTATGCGTCTTTCTTTTTCTCCATAACTACCAAGCTTGATATTGGCATTTGATGCGGCCGAACGGAATAAACAAATTGGCCGCATTTGTTCCAAAGAGGAAACGAGAGCAGCTGCAGAGAAAAGTATATTCCTGTGTAGAAGGACATAGAGAATCAAAGTAGATAGTGAAGTTGGCCCTACGAGCTTCCTGAAAATCAAAAGAAGGAGGGCGTTTATTGGGTGGGAGAGTGAAGGTGGAGAGAAAACTGAAAAATTGGGAGGCAATCAGAACGCAAGCCCTAAAACAGCTCCCAGGAGTGGAAAGGGCTAGAGAATGAAGAGTAGGGGCGCCAGGGCCGTTGAAGGGAGATGACCCAATCAAACACTTCATCTCTACGAGGGTCCAAAGTTCCCTTGAGGTCCCACAAAAGACGATGCCAGTTAAACTACCCCAGAATGAACAAATTTCTAAAAAAGATATTTTTTACAAAAAACACACGCAAAAATTAAATTTTTCTTAACTGCCTCTTAATTCTTAGACCCCCGGCCATTTCGCGGTTTTCCAAACTCTCCGTTCATTTTGCCTTTGATGAGTTAAACTTCTCGTTTTATATACAGCATCGATTAGTTACAGTAACTCTGAGTGTGATTGGCTGATTCTGGATATGACTTTTTCTGAAGTTTTGAATTTACAATAATAGTAAGACCTGATTCAAACAAGACGCGGAAATGAAAATCTTGATGTGTTAAGCAAATTTGCTTTCCCGCAGTCTGCATCTGCCGTTTCCGCGTTCTTTTGTGCGACTCGGCCTTTGTCGCGGCCAGTAATTAGTCTACAGCATAGATTTTTCTTACTCCTGAGCTTCGTCCACCAATGTTTCGTTTACAATCATCTTCATCGCCCCATGCTGTGCCCTTAACTCATTGTGTAGTTGGAGAATTTGTTCAATGAATTCTTCTGCTGTTATTTTACCGGTGTTTGAATGTATTTGGGCATACTTTCGCATGACTGATTGTTGTGCTGGCATTGCTTGTGTAGCAGTCCTCAACTTCGTAACAAGGGTGGTTAAAGATTTGCTGATACGAGTACGTATAGATTTTATTTTTGCTTTTAAATCTGAGTGAGGCAAAGAATGGGGAATTTCGTGAACTATAAAATAAAACGATAGTTACAATACTTCTCACAAATTTTACAGTACTTTAGAAGACAGACCATAAGCACCTTGCTTTTCTAAACCTACGGCAGAGCCAATGCTTTGCGAGTCTGTACGATAAAAAATCCAATGAATCATTCATCAAAAACAAAATATATACTTATATTAGTTTTATGTAATCACCTGTTGTAGGATTTGTTCTTAAGCCAACAAAATTCATTTTTCCAAGGTGAAGCAGCGATGACCGATTGTGGTTGTTTGCTGATGGCCGCTTTTGGAGTTTGAGATTGGGTTCTTGGAACCTCAATATCTTGTCTCAAATGACTTCATACTACAGCTTTGATATTTATTGCTAGGTCTTTACTTGCGATGTACTTTTAGTAACACAACGAATTGCATATTAATACCAGCCAATCACAAGCGCGTGTGATCATGGCAGTTACCGCGTGCAAGAGAGAGAGAATTAACACTAACTCCGCATATCACGAACAGTAGCGTATTTGAAATAAATTTTAGGGGGCCAGAGCTTTTCTTTTCAAAAAGTAACTGTTGGAAACCAAAACTTTTTCTCAATCAGGTCTCTGAACAGACGTAAAAACCTATTTTTTCTCTCATTTTGGCCTTCGAACTGGCCTGCAGACCTTTCTTTTTGACATTTTTGTGTACTGTCATACCGTTGGACAGGGTATCGCCCTTGGTTTTTCCTCCGCCCTTAAATACGCCACTGATCACAAATGATGACGTTTTACAAACTGCAGCATCACAAAATGCAATGATAACTGAAGAGTTGTGAGGCGATTTGAACTAAGTACAAAAGAGGCCATTACTGTGCAAACGAAATGAAAATGTTACAATTTAATGAGCATGTGGATTGTTGGAAAAATGCCGCCCCAAGGGAAAATCGAGTTTTAAATTCCATGATAGCGGTGACTACTAGCAGGTACCATATTAGGCTGTACTAGAATAGAGGGATAGATAGTTTTCTACAGAAGAGTCAAATTTTTGCTTGGGGAACTTAACACTTTTTCTAGGCTACAACGTAGGGCCTGATAAAAGTCTTACAGTAATTGCAGTGCCTTCTAAATGGGGAGATGGGAGAAAAATTAAATAACTAGTCAATAATTATAGGTAGGTTTTCCTTTTAACTCTTTTGCTCCCGCGTGAAAAGCGAAAAAAAATGTCCGTAAGGTGGCAGCGCGAAAAACTGTCATAATCAATCATAATTAATCATAATTATGTACCTCAAGTTTGTTTGTAAATCATTACTCAGCTGTCTACTTCTACATTAAGTGTGATATATCGTTGAAATCTACATTTCTTGAGGATTTCAAATAGAAAAAAAAACATTTTTTTTGAATATGCAAATTTTATGCAAATGAACCCCCCCAACTGGGGGGTAGTTGTCTTCAAAATTAAAGAGGTACCCTCACCTCAAAGATCACTACAGATTTTATTTTCTACCAATTTTTTTAGAAATGGTCGCAAAATGATGCTAAGGAAATAAGCTTTCAAGGTACATCAATCAAAACTTATCTAAAAGCCTAGGTTTTTTACAATTTGCAATTTTCTGAGGCAAATGACCTTTTTTTTGACTGGTACCGACCGGTACCAAATTTTGGTAGTTAAATTTAGTACCTAAAATACGATCAGTTATTATCTGCTACAGGTTAGCCTAAACCATGTAACATTATGTATTTTTGAACAGGGAATTTCTTCAAGATTCAGAAAATATCAAGTTTAAATAGAATATGCTGTCACTGACAATGAAACAGCCGCTTGTTTACACCCTTTCCATTTCTTGAGAAACAAGGGGGATACAGCAAACTTTGATTTAGAGAAGCAAAATTTCTGCCAGCTTTTAAACTTGTATTTCGCTTTTTGTCTCCTTGGAAGCTTGATACAAAATGACGACTTTAGTAGTGAAACATTTGCAATTTATTTTATCTTTTTAAAGGGTGTAGTTTTTCTAAAAATTATAATTTAGTGAGAGCAAGTCAAAAAACTTTTTGGGGGTTTTGAACTGAAATGATGTACAGTACTCATTTTTGATCAGTAAATATCATATACCACTTAGTCTAGACTATTTAAAGTTCTATATTGCTGGAAAGCAAATTTGCTAAGCTTTCAAATGAGACCGGTATTTAGCAACATATCATATTTTTTACGCACTAAATTTACTTTTATCTACTTACCATTCAAATTTGCTTGGGGGGGTTTTGAGACCCCTAAAAAATTTGGAAATTTAAAAACGCAAAATTTATTATTATCGCTTGAAACTTTGTCAAATGATGCCCCAAAAGAGTAGTTTTCAGACTGTGTTAATGATAAAGGGTTTGGTTATGTGGTAAAGATGTAATCTCAATTTGATTTTAGCGTAGTTGGCACGTGCTGAGAATTTGTCCGATTTTGTCGTCTGCAACTGGGTTCTTGGTCATTTTAACCGTTTTTGGGTATAAAAATCCAAGAATTAGGGCACAAATTGTACATCTTCCGATGCGTGAAGAAATAAGCGTGATTTTTTGAAAATTGTATGAAAATCGGAGGAAAAATAAAGTCACAAATCGGTTTTTTAGTAAATAAATTTTGTAACTCAATTTAAAAAAATTTGAGGTAAACACTGAAAACACGAGATCATCAGTTGATGATCGCGGGAGCGAAAGAGTTAAGAGACCCAAAAAGTTTCCACAAAAACTGGTAGTACAGGGCTAAAACTAGGCCTTACTGTTCTTAAAGACAAACAATAGCTTTCGAGACATTTTTTGACAGCTCATGAACTGCCCACAGAGGCAAATACCATTTTTCAAAGATGCGCTCTCAATTTGGCTCTATCCCCAGAAGCGTAGCAAGGGTAATCAAAGAAGACAACTTCTCTCTCCCAAAAAATTTTGCCAAACGCCATGCGTTGACTCGAAAGCCCTCAACCAAAAGGTCATCAGTTATTACTTGAGCTTATTCGCAGCAAATACCTCTCAAACATGTTTAATAATCTTGATTCTCACCAAAATCCTTTGGAGCCTGAAAAAAGTCATCACTAAAATGGTCCAGCATTAAAAATTTTTCTCTTCCCAAAATTTTTGGCTAGTTACATCCCTCTCCCTTCACTTTGATAGCTAGGCGTCGGCATTGCTTTATCCTATCGCAAAGAAGCGTAGAGCATCCATTTTTTAAAATCCTTCAGTAGTATTATTAGCAATAGTTTCTTTTTAATTAAAATGATACGTCTACTGCGGTATGATTTGTAATAACGTAAATTTTGAAAGAAAAGCAGACTATTTAAGTGGACCAAAACTAACTAGCAGCTGTAAAATATGCTATCATGATGCCTTGATTGTGCTTCGCGCTGCTTGTAGGCTACATTCTTGTTACCTTGTATATTCACAATGGAAGAAGGTTCCCCATTGTTCTACTTTCAAGAAAACATCTTTGCAGTAAGAAACAGTTAAGTTATATGCTTAATGCTCGTACCGTTACATATGATTAGCTTACCTACACATCTTTAAGCAATTTTTAATCTACCCTACCCTATTAAGTTGGGCCCGATATTACCTGTGCAAAGAGCATGGTAAATAATAAAAACACCAGATTCATAAATGGTTCTCCGCATTTTATTGTTATAGAATAGAATAGGAAACCAATTCGACTTTTTGCAACAGAACGCTACTCCACGACAAAATGATACAAAGTGTACGTTAGCCCATAGCCCTAGATCTATTCCTAAGTAATTTTCTACTACGGATAGGTTGTGGGCCTACTGCCAAAAACAAACCAACCAAGAACACTTCACGCGCTGAACTCTTCAACTGCACTTCATGCGCTGAACTCTTTGCTTTGCTTGCTAGGAGCAGCTAGGCTTTATAATTTTCTAAATCATAATGCTCGCTCAAATTCACCCAAAGCTTAGAAATATTTCTATCGACACAAGAATATTTGTTAAAAAACAGGCTTTCATTGTGTTGTAACAAATATCGATGTGATTTTCAAAGTGGATTATATGGATTCTTACGGTTACACAGGGTTGTACGAGATAAAATTTGCAGATTAGTAGAATCCGTTTCAAGTGATAGAGGTAACCGGAGCAGTTATCTTCAGAAAAGAAAATGTGAATGTCATGATTAGCTTAGCTGTCATCTGTTTAACTAATCATTGATGAGTGTTTGAATAGCTACATTTGCTAATATTCTGGCAGTGATTATGGGATGTAGTAAATAATGCAGCTGCCGTTAAATGTGGTGGTTACAGGTTTGAATCTTTGGGGGCAAGGTACTTTGGGCCTGGTGTGGGAGAGTGCACTCAAGGGAAGAGTTACAGTGTGGGGAGTGTACACTGGAGGTGCGATTTTCTTTTAATTCGTCGTTGAAATTGACTAATCTGAAACAATCGAAGATCTCATGTTAATTTGTCGTTAAAACTGACCAATAACAAATGCCAGATCTTTTGTAGAAAGCCCCCCGCCAAACAAAACACCCCCAGCTTCTTAACCCTAACCCTAACCTTTTTCGTCAACCATGGAGCGGTGAGTGCTGCAGTACTTAAAACGTGGCGGGGGTGTTTTTCTCAAATCTCTCATTTTTGCATTAGTAGCGGGGGCTTTCTACAAAAGATCCCAAATGCCTGACGGTAAAATAGCGTCTAAGGGTATAATGTTGTAGACGGCGACATGGCCACAGCCTATTTATCAGCCCTAAACATTGACCTATCAGCACACAAAACATCAATTTCATCTTAAATGGCTTTTTCAATTTGTCGTTTAAATAGAATCAAAGGCCTGTCTCCAGCGCGATGGCGTAGTGGTTACAGCTTTTTCTTCATAGTTGGTAGATCTGGGGTTTATTTCCCAAGCCGTGTCATACCAAAAGACTTTAAAAAATCGTATTCACAGCTTCCCTGTTTGGCACTCAGCACAAAAAGAGATAGTGTGGAGAACAAGCCGGCAAGCTTGTTTGTTGTGTCCTTGAGCAAGACACTAAATGAGATGTCACCATCTTTATGTGGCAAACAGGTGGTGGGGCCAAGCAATCTACCCGTCGTGGTAGACCAGTCTAACTGAAGACTTGCAAAAGGACTAATGAAAAGCTCATTCTCTGAGAAGCTTCTCAAAAAAAGAAAGATCTTACCGATTCGAAGAAAAAAAGCCTGTTTATACATTCTTTTGATTGGGATATTTTCAAAAAAAACGAGACAGAGAAAAATAAGCATAATATGGGAAAAAAGACGTTATTTGCCCTTTGGGTAATGCGGGAAATTACCGTTTCAAGCATTCTAATCAAAAATTGATTTTTCACATAATGAATCTGCTTGGTTGTTCTTGTTTTCAGGCCTGCAGGTAGGCCGCAGCATTTGCGGGCAATTAATTCAGCGGGGGTGAGGCTACTAAAATGCCAATATACATAAATTTTTTTTTCATTAAAGCACAATTTCAATATTTTCGGCATGGAAAGCATAATGCCCTATCTCGCTCTCTAAAGTACCTTCATCCAACAGTGAAAGCAAAAACGTTTGGTGGGGAGTGACAAGTTATTTTTAACATTGCAAAAAAATGCTATAAAAACTGCTTACTGTCTAGCTTACGAGTACGGTAGATTTAAAGCCTCATAATATTCAGCAGAGCTAAAGCACGATATGCTACACTAAAGTGAAGAAAGACAATGAAAATGTTGGTTTAAAACCAACTGCTTCCATGTAATTCCATAAAAAGCTGACAACAGTTAGCCTTCAAAAGCTTTAATTTTCTCTCAAGTCCTGTAGCAAAAAATTATTTTCTAAGCCAACACTTTCGTTTTGAGATAAAACTTGCTTTGTTTCGCAATGGTTCATCCCTCTCATCCTTACACAAAAAACCCACTTGCGTGCCTAAACTGACCAAACATCTGTTGTTTCAATACTATTCTAAAACTTTAATCTACAGCAATGTTTCCCGACTTTTTTATTGCACTGTCTCCGTCGCCCAGTCTAAAGTCATCCTTCATCTTCCTTCCAGTCTAAAGTCATCCTTCATCTTCCTTCCAGTCTAAAGTCATCCTTCATCTAAAGATGTCTTTTAACCAATTAGAAATATTTTGGCGTGAATTTTCATGTTGAAAATTTCAATCTTCAAAAAAACTTTGAGGTCTTGGCCTTGTATTGTGGCAACATGTAACAATTTTGTTTTCTATAGAACCTGTTCTTACGATTTTGAATGCCGTCATTGCCTATTTTCACTATATTCGCTACACAACAACCACAAAAAAAAAATTAAATTACCTTTTCGATGAAATCGACTTTTTGGAAGTATCAATTTTCCCATTTTTGTCTCAAAACGAAGTTGAAGGCCTTTTCTTTTTGAAACCAGTTTTTCTGCAAGTCTTTGTTTATCTCTTATATTTTCTAATTTTTCTCCCTCGGGGAAATCAGCTTCACTGATTAAGAACCACTGAACCATAGGCTAACTATGAATGTATATGGTTTTTGCATCCTGGTTTCGACAAGTACATTTGAAATGCAAAAAGTTTGTCGTCGCAACGTGGATGCTGGTATATATTTGCAGTTGGAGTATTGAAAGCAACACGAAGCAGCAGGGAGAAGATGCAGAGCGTAATGGATGCAAAGTCATCAACCTGCTTAATCACAAATCGCACAGACAATTTTGAGTGCCTTTGTCGGAATTCTTACCAAACTGGGTTGTACCCAATGCAAAACATGTAATGACTTTGTTGTAGCCTATACTTTGGAAAACTTTGAAAAATTATACTTTTGAAGTGCTGGAAAACTATCTTCTTTCTTCGCTATTTGAAACAATTCCTTTCTGTGGGTCAAAAGCTTTTGTTAGGTGGAGGAAGGCGATTTAAAGAAGTTACCATGCTAACAACGCTTTTCCTAGATTTCAGTGCGAAAACTATTGATAGCTCATGCCGAAATCTTACATGCTCTATAGGTAATATACGTCACCCAATTTATACTGTATAAGCTCTCCATGCACTCCATGCAGCTGTCGAACCACGCTGTATGATTTGTGCTAACAGTAACACGCCTGTCAAAATCACCAAGCACAGCAACACAGCTGCTCCCCCACTCCTTACTACATTAGGCCATCAAGTTTAGCTTATATACTTTATAAAAAGTATCGTCAATTATTGGCTATATTAAACATTTTAGATAACAAAACTTTTCCTAATTTTTTCCGGGAAATTATTTGGTAAGCCTGTGGGTGCAGGCATTTGGGGAACCACCAACGCCGTCAAATGTATCACCTAAAAAATTGGATTTATTCAATTTGACGGAGTTAGATGCAAATTTTTGTGGTGTTCAAAGTTGACTTAATTTTAGTCTATTTTTGAATCGATATTTTTTCAAAAATTTTTGCGGTGTTTTTTATGATTAATTTTAACCTCTTACATTAACGCTCAATGTAAAGCTGTATTGGCTAATCAAAAACTTGACGTATTTTTACTAATACTGTGCTTGTAGGCACTTACCACGTTTTCCATCGATGTGCCACAACATTTAACTACGACTTGTATTTTCCTTGGCGTATTTCGTCGTTGATTAGCATT
Source organism: Trididemnum clinides (assembly GCA_963675345.1). Classification (NCBI taxonomy): domain Eukaryota; kingdom Metazoa; phylum Chordata; class Ascidiacea; order Aplousobranchia; family Didemnidae; genus Trididemnum; species Trididemnum clinides. The sequence goes on along the minus strand of OY776299.1, from coordinate 32,384,447 downwards.
GGGCAGTACCGTAATAACAATCATCTGGCTGATCATTATCAAGAAACTATTTGCGGAGAATCGATCAAGATCGCTGTGTCAGGGCTTTATTATTTAACATTTCAAAGCCAATACGATTCTACGTGAAAAAATAACCGGCCAAGTCGGCAAAGCAACAAGCATGATCCTGATGTGTTACAATTGGACCATTAGTCACGCAGACATTTGAAGACTTGTCACGCAATTGCAAAATCTTTAGGAAAATTTAATGAAATTTTACAATGCGTCATACCGGTAAATAATAAGACATAATATTTTTTGATTTGAAATTTTATTAAACCGCATTAATGTTAATCGCCAACCTAAATTTATCTAAAATAAAAGCAAAAAACTAAGATTATCAAGAATTTTTTGTCATTAGGTCATTTCGTAAACTGTCAGTAAGTGATTGTTCATGCGTGACATCATCTCCTGCGATCACATCGGACGATTTCCCGCATGACTGACGATTGTCGGCTTGAAGGTCACGTGAGAGTTTTGTAGAAGAAAGAGATGAAGACTCGCAGATTTCATTAAATGGCGAATCAGTTTCAGATAGTTTGGCCACAAGGTCGCGCGAAGGGGAAGAGTTTTGCTCAGGATCAAGATTTGTTTTTGACGATGACGGCCCTCGATCTTTTTTCCATTTCATGCGTCTAAAAATAAAATTTTTGAAAAATTTCTTTAATTTTGATATAGTTTTGTGTTTTCTTCCCTGTGCAACATATAGGTTTACCTTTACCTGATTTAAGTAATCAATTTGTTTATTAACCGTGATGTAAGAAATCATGTGGGGCTCTACTGATAAATAGCCATTGGCTAATCGCATTGGTGATAATGAGGCTACCGCCTATGTTTATAAATGTTCGAAATGGGGTGTCTCTAAATAGTTCATCATATTTTACCAGCTTCATTAGCATTGCGGTTTATGGAATTGAAAGTTTTATTTTACATCGGGTTTCCAGAATAGAGCAAGGTAGATTTCGAGCTTCTCACACGACATCAAGTTCACGGACGATAAAAGCAAGCCCAAAAAAATCGTCCACCTTAAAAACTATGTTTTTGGTTGATGGCAATTTGAGCAGTGGTTTTCAAAAGACAAAAATCGGATCTTTAAGAAGTAAAGATCAAAAAGGAAAGGAAGCGAGAGATAGAAAGAAAAGAGTACCTAAAACTATTTTCCTTTCTCTAATAAGGAAAAAAATAAGAAGTATAATCAGCACAATACCACAATAATTACTAATAAGTGTATGGCGTATTTGGTTTCACATTGTTCCGATAAGAAAATTAAACCAATTATTCCTTCCTCACTCGGATTTTGTCCCTAAATTGTAGTATCAGTAATTTTTAATGCTTGGTAATTGAATTTCAAGTTCACCATCAATTACTTTCAAGATCAAGATTTTATTGCAAAAGTTCAGTGAAACTGATGAGTTCTTTAGAGTCCAATTTTGCAGGGCTTATATCTTCTGATAAACAGTCACTGATTTTTTAACTCATCGAGCACAGGATGTACGAACTGTTTGCAGACTGAGAACACACTTAATACAATCTTCACGTCAGTAACCAACTGTGCTGTTTGAAGCCAATGCGAACACAAATCAAAGATCAAGCTTGAAAGGAAATTAGTCGACCCAGTTCCCGCTCGACCACGCCGCATACAAAGCAACTCACTGAGCTTTCAAATTACAGCCTTTTACTTGCGGTTCAGTCACTCAGCCATCACCCCTCTCATTACCGAAAAAAAGATAGCCGCACAGTTGTCGAAATACTGGCAAGTTTTACTTTTATCACCAGAAAGTCATCTTACAGCAGTGGCACGTAACCGAAAAAAATTTGGAGAGGAGATTAAAATCTGTGGTTGTCATGATGACGTCATCATATCTTACCACTGTTAACAGAGCACGCACTTTTTTAAAAAAAGAAATGATGTCTTCGGCCCTCGTTTAGGGCATTATTTCATGACATTGCTAAAAATTTTCTAATCAATTAATTTGCAACAAACCTGTTTTGAAACCAAATCTTGATGTGTCGTTCTGTGAGGTTGAGACCGGCAGCAAGCTCGATTCTTCTTGGTCTTGAGATGTATTTGTTGTAATGGAATTCTTTCTCGAGCTCAAGTAACTGGCTCCTGGTGTATGCCGTCCTGGTCCGCTTGTTGTCATCTACCTCAGGAAATTGAGGAGGAGTGCAGCCAATAGCTAAAAAAATATTGTTAATCGCGAGGAGCTAAGACAGTAATTCTTAATTTTTTTTTTTCTTTTTACTTCTTCATCACTTCAATTTACTAGATATATCCTTAAAACAAAGTTAAGCTATCAAAAATAGAATGTGCTGGCGACACTCGCTTTTTCCTTTTATAGAATTGATTCAATACTTGTTAAAACAAGGGTAATTTTATCGAGTGTTCCCCCGTGTGATTGGGGTTTATGGACCCATTGTTGGTTTGAAAAAAACTTAACAAAATTTGATAAAATGCAAGATTTTGTCTAGGATCTGTAAAAGCAATTCATTGATACCAATGGATGTCAATCAGAATGACGTACAGTGAGGTTTATGCTTCGTTAGGTCTTATTTTCATCACTGAAGAAATGGGAGCAACTGAATTTCAATTACATTCTAGTGACAGTAATAGAAGTCCTTATAATTTTGAAATAATTCTAAAGAGGTCGGTAGCTTAAATAAGTTCAAGAAACACAATTTTAACATTAGAAATTTCTTCCTATTTTTTCAACTTGCTCTTACCCTACTTCCGGTCTCTGCTCTATAAAAATACTTTTTACCATGCCTTTACCTTCATGAAATTAGGCCACAACACGTCGGTTGGATGCCGACAGAAAAAGCTTGACTGCACGCACTTCGGGCTAATGGAGAAAAAAGTCGAGTTAGAAAATCGTCAATTGCTCCCTGGAGGTAATTTTTACTTGATAATCAACTAACTTTGCTGTTATGGAAAGGGGCAGAACATGCACCTCCCACAATATTTTTTAAACAATGCTATCATTGAACTTTTGGTAGATTAAGCAAAGTATTTGGGCCTCCTAAAATAGTCATCAACACCAAATTTCTTTTCTGAGAGTTTTTTAAAAATAATTCTCACTCGAATGTAACTGGATCTAGTATAAATCAATCCCCACGAAATTTTTGCTGCTACGTCGTTGGATATCGTACTATATTTTTATCTATTTTATAGCCACTTTCATGAACTTTCAACTTGATAGCAACTTAATCATTGACCTAAACTTATGCGCATGTGCAGAGAGATACTTTGTGTAATGCTTATGGCCACTATTTGCGAAGCCAGTGTAATATCTTTCAACGGTTCATTGATGAAAGTAAAATCATTCATGTGAATCTGCTTCGCAAAGCCGCCATTTTGAGAAATTAAACAGGCCAGCTTAAGATAAGGAACTGTGAGAAAAAACAGACATTAAAAGTCTCAGTGGTCCGCAACTGAAGAGCAACACTGAATTTAAAATACTTTGTAAAGATTTATTACGAAATGCAGAAATTTTATGGCTTGCATCTCGTTACAAAATTTATCGATATTATTTTCCTCCATTTATCCAACTCTTCGATTGCAATTAAAAAAGTCAGCATCGGTTATTAAACTGAACGATCTACATGAATCGTAGAAAAGATGCAGCCAAACGCTAGAAAAGCATTTTAATTGAAACTTTCTCTTTTTATGTCAGTAAACTAAATTATTACTAACATAGGCTAAATCAAAATAATCCTTATGACATATAAAGGTTATTGATTGAATATGTGTTTTTGAAAAAAAGGAAGCATAATGTAGTGGCTTCGCTCTAGACCGCGCGAAAGTAACCAATCAAAGAGCAACAAACGAAAAAAGAGAAAATAAAGAACAACACTTATGCGGTGGTTCTCAAGCCCCCGGTTCTGAGCCCATCCGACCACAAGGTTCACAAGAAAATTTTTCAAATCGCGGCGTAAAAATTAGCAAAAGGTAAGCCTTCAAACCTACCTCCGAGTACCATTACCAACTAGCAGCGTTTGAGGTATGGTTGCAGCCAAATGGGCCACAGGGGTCATTCCTCCTGCTTAAACAGCAAGTGACCCAGTCCTGCTATCAAGAAAAATAGCGAAAATACTTCCCCTCTTGCTACGATGGGGCTTTGGGAAAGTCCACCGTTTTCTTCGATTTTTCTTAGAGTTTAAATTTCGTTTACTTTCCCTGAATTTGTTATCAACTCAGTACAAAAATACTTCATTCATAGGCGTACTATTAAATTCTAAGCGTAGTTAAAGCCATGTCACGCATCGTGATGACGCAAAATTTACTTGAAAAGCATAGATTAAATTAACATTGTTATGGTTATGTTCTTTTAAAACATCAAATTGTTGAAAAATTTTGCCTCCGAAATATTTTTTTTTGGGCGCGACCATGGTGCCAGCTGCCAGATATGAAGGGGACAAAGAAGAGTTCGCGGTTAGATAGACAAATCACAATAACAAGTGAAGTAAACTTACAAAATTTGTGTTTGTACAATAACTTTTTGTTGCGACGTAATACCGAGATACCAAAAACTTTCTATATATTACAACGCGCAAAAAGAGTTTTCACTTCTTTTTCGGAACAAACGCAGCAAAGCAAGCTAGGTGTAAAATTAATTTTTTTAGATCCAGTTTGTGTGACATAGATCGGTCGCGGTTTTATCTACAAAGATGACATTTGATCGTGAACTATATAGTTGAACAAAGCGTGCACCCCCACTAGCTAGATTGATGCCTGCATAACTGAAGTTAGAAAGATTATATCAAGATATATTGAAGCTTTTCTGCTTGACAGGTTCGGGGGCAAAACCATAATGAATTTCCTATAAACGTTATGATCTCCAGCTACATCCACTAATTCAACCGGTTCGATTCCACGCCTTGGCAAATCATCTCGCTTGAGTAACTCATCTATTTATTGGGCATTCTGTTTACGTGGCGAAACTAATGTAGTTGAGACTCCTTGATATGAAGAAGCAGCGGCCCAACGTCGAATGTTTTCGAATTTCTCAGCCACAAATTTTTATCTATTTGCGATTCATCTTTAGTTTTTTTCAAAATTTCGATTTCCACAACTTTCACTCGAGATTGCGCGCTTTCGGTCAATATCTGTGGTTCATGACATGCCTACTAATATGAGGCTGTATTCTTTTTACAGAAAATTATGAAAGAATCCAATTTTTATACTCTCAATTTTTGTAAAATTCTGGTAATAATGTTGCTTCAAAGCGCGCGCAAAAAAAAGCGCTAATGGGGCCGAGTGCTCAGCACTAGTTCTTGTCCTTCCTCACCCCACTTAACTTCAGTTCAAGGTTGCGCTAATCTCTATCTTTTTATAGTTTCCTCATCAATATTTCAAGTTATCTAGTTCATGGATTAAAAAGTCCTTTCAATAGACAACAATGACTTGTTCTCAGCAAAAAATCATGCAAAAGCACTATTTCAGTTGAGAACGCTAACAATAGTTTGAAAAACGTTCTTATGTAAATATGCACATTTCACAGTAGCTTGCTTGCTACGGTTTTTCCCTCAAATTTTCAGAAAATCTTAATCATTTGCTTCCATAATAATTTATTCAAAGCAAAATATACAGAGTAGACTGAGTGATTGTCTGAAAAAAATACTTTCCCCCCCCCCCCCCCCCCCCAGCTGCCTATTGGAAGCAACGTTAAACATTCACTTGGCTTGAAATTGATAAGGATTGATGTATGTAAACGATATTATCTATAAAACATGAGTTTTCATTGAACAAAAGCCAGAAGCAATGGTGGCTTGTCCGAGTGTTTGCGCGCCAATCATGGGGAACACCAAAACAAACAGGGACGTTGCAAAAGCTCAAGTGTAAAACGAATTAACAATTCGAGCCTTTGATTAATGGCACGTCCACTTTATTGGCATTTTGACGCAAACAAACAGTAAGGAGTTGAAAATCTTCTTCATCTTTCAACTAATCTGACGGTAGTAGAAGCAACCTCCGCCTCTAAAAGACACAAACAATCTTTTTCCTAAAATGATTGAAAATCATATTTTCAGCTAACTTTGCTTCCATTGTTCCTCCTCCTCTAGGCTTACACAAACCACAAGTTTGACCTTTATCTCCATTATAATGACGACCTAAAAGTCCACCAAATCAAACAGCAACTCATCTTTTTTTGCTCGTAGCAATGAAATAATATCAAAAGACTGAACTGAATAGTATATATAGCGGTGCAGTGCATCGGGCAAAAGACTGGTCCCGCAGAACGCCCCTGGTTTTTGTCGTATCACGAATTATAAGCACAAGAAATAGATAGGGATAAATCATATTTTTTTAAAAGGGCGTTTGTAGTAGGAAGCACAATATTTTAAAATGTTTGTCGTTTTGGTTAAAATTGCTAAATGTTGAAAAGATTTTCTATGTAGAAACAAGAAGTAACACAATGACAAGACTCCCCCTTTTTTTCCTCTCCCTTATCACTCAAATGCGTCAACTTTTCCCAGCACCATACGGGGATCCATGGGAGAAAGAGGCCACGTCTTACTCATTCTTAAAAATTTTCAAAATCGAAGATGATATACTCGTTTCAGAGAATCTGGAAATTTTACAAAATGTACGCTGCCAACAATTGTTGACACAATACTTCCACTTTACTTTTCTGACTACACCAAAGTACCAGGAGTATAAGCCATCTGAAAGAATTATTTTAACCGTGATTACAGATTATTGTCCACAAAAAGCAATGTTGATAAGTTTTGATTTGAGGTAAAAATCCCATATTAGTGTGACGTAATAAGATAAGAAACAGTGGCTGATTGTTGGATTGTTTTGGTCTATTTGTTCTTTATGACAGCATTGATGATGTGTCAATAGAATTGTGACATCACAATGACAAAACAATCAAAAATACGAAAATTCTTGTAAAATGGACGTTGCTTCTTCTTATAAACAAACTCGATTGACAAAATGCTTGATATCGAGACACTAATACTGTTTCATTTTTATCAAGATCTGAATCATCTTCTTACATCACAATTGTCGTTGTCAAGTCTCCCATGCGGTGGGACATGTAGAGCTTTTGTTTGAGGAATCAGCCTCTTCAACCTCGTTTCCCACCAGAATGTTTTAGATTATCTTTTGCTTCTAGCTCAAAGCTTCAATTGTCAAAGGTATGATAAAACACTTAATTGACGACCAATTGTCCTTAGCAATGAGCTTCGTTTTGAAAGAAATTAGCTTGCGTAATGCAATGGAACAAAAACAAAAGTATTAGCAAACTATACATTTAAGTTAAAGAGAAATAGATTCAAAAATTCAAATTTTTCATCGTGAAAAAAAAATCACGATTGAAATACTAAACAAACGTGGTAAAGGTTGCAAGAAAATTATTCGGGTTGGTAATTCGCTGCTGAAATTCAAAATGGCGGGAAATGTGGTTATTAATGAGCATTACACAAACTCTGCAGTAATAAACAGTTTCGTTCTAGATTAAATAATGAGGGAAAAGGTCAAGTTTGAAATATTAGGGTGGATTGGTGCAATACAAAGAAAGTATGTTCTAGACCCCAGGACATATTTCATAAACACCATGCACTACCACACTATTTCACCATACATAATTTTTATGTTTTACATGCACATAAATGCCCCTTTCAGCCTTCTGCGTATTGCGGACTTTTGAAAAAACTGTGCCATAAAATATTCAATTAGTGAAGACCATTCTTTTGGGGGCACACAGAAATTTTTGAAAAAGGGGAAATTATTGCACAATGCCTATACTAAATAAGCTGATGCTTCCAACTTAAAGGTAAGACAAAGACTGGTTTTTACCGCTGGGCATGTACAGAAATAAATCGGGCCACATGGACCCCTCTCTATGGTTCTACCTCATAGGCACAAACAGAAACCCCCAATAGTAATTGTCATCGTATACACCAGCTAACTTCCTGACTACAGAACGGTACAACTTGCTGCAGACTATGCTACGTCTAGCGATGCGGGTACTGATGTAAAAGTGACCATATTACCATTCATCACGTGATGCTGTATCAAGAAAAATAATAATTGAATTTATCAGTCATAATAGCCGAAGACGTCAAAAGACTACAGTTCTATTGTGAGGTGGAATCTCCCACTCGATTCGCTGAGTAGAAATAGTAATATCAATCGTCGATATCAGGTGACCAAAATAGTTAAGGCTGTGACTTTGGTTAAGTTAAGGTTATGGCTATGACATTGACTTTTTATGCTTAGAAGCCAGGGGTGCAGAACCAGCGATCGTAATTGCTTGGTAATGCCGCCGTGTACGTTTGTTAGATTTGATCTCCGAAAAAAAGGTTTTTCTGTTTTACATGAACAGAAAAAAATTTTAATTTGTCCCACTGGCGGTGGTAAGTAAAATAAAGTCTGTAATACGCCCCTAACTAGTGAAAGTGTTGCGCACGCTTAATGTGAGCCATGGCCGTTCTACTGGTTGCTATTGATGTGGGTTCGAGCCCTACTCCCAGCCTTATTTTTATCTGGTTGAGAGTTATAAGATCTACAGGGAGATCCAGATATTATTTCGCTTGATGCAGTAACTCTTAATTGCTTGTCATGTTTACAGCAAATATTTCTCAACCAGATCAATTAGTTCTTTCGACAATTTTGATCTGGTTGAAATATCGTTACATTCGACATAGGAAAAATGCGTGCTATTTTAAAAATATTTCTAAATTATAATCACTGATGGTGACGTAATAATTTGGAATCATTTCATTGAGCAACTATTTAATTTCAAAATGTGTTTTGCTTTTTCGCGTTCAAAGCGTTTTAAAAACTGCACTACACTCAGCAGGCTGTCTAAGAGTAGCTAAAATCGTTGCCAAGTGATGAGTAGGTCAACCGCAAAGCTTTGAGGTTGTGAACGAAGACCGGAGGCAAGCACTGCAAACAATGAAAATTCTTTCGAAAAAATGATTTTGAAATTACATGCAGTTTCCAAACAAAAGTTTGGGGCGAAAATAGCAAAGTTGGACTATAGCTCGGAGTTATCAAAGTGCTGTTCTGTTTTGAGATTGCGATTTGAATACTCGTTTCTGAGTACGCTTTGGGAAAAGGCATTGCACGACAATTTGCTCTGCTTAGTTGCAGTTCTTGTCATTGAATGCACAGACCAGCAGTTCTGGCAATCCGAAGAAGGTCTGAACACAAGCCATTCTATATGTAACTGCAAAGATTTTCTTGCCATGATATACATAAACAAATAATCTTCTCCACCTGACAAGACTGAACTTTTTATAGTAGGCCCTTAGAGCTCTTTAGGTTTTTCACGAATGGGGGTAAAAAATATCTAATCCCACCTCTCTCCCATTGAGTTTTCCACTCAAAATGATGAGATTTCGTGTTTTTCATCCACGCGAATTTTCCTCGCGGCTTATGCTCGGTTTTCATATGATCTTTACTTTTTCGTTCTTCATAACAAAGGTACTGTCCATCAACTCTTTCTAGGGAAGGCTGGGGTAGCCCAGAAACCGTACAGGGTGCAGAAAAATTTTCATAATGTCTTTGGGAAGCAGGGGGCAAGTTCAAGTCCAAGGGGTAAGTTTCAGATCTGTTGGATCTGTAAGAGACATGCCTTCTATCTAGAGATGCGGCTTCTTCTGATAATCTCTCATGTTGGGATGACCTAGGCCAATTCCTCCGTTGTTCGTACACACAGCTTTGTTCTGAAACTGCGTAAGCGTGGGACTGCACTTGCGACCATTGAATCGCTTCTGTTTCTTTGTCGGTCGCACACTTTCCGACGCAGTCTTGCGGAAACTGCTGCAGACTGACTGCACTTGTCTCAGTTTCATCTAACCCCGGTGATCTGCTGAGTTGCGACGCAGAAAATCTTGCTTTGTTTTGCCGGGCAGCAGCCAAGCAATGTCCCGATCTTCTCTGCGCGTGAGAACCGTGCATCATTCAAAGCAATTAGTCACTGTTCGAATAGCGATTTTTCATGTAACATCGTGTTACTCGCCAAACCATGTTTGTCTTTGTGACGTCATAGAGGCAACTACTCTTTGCTCACTGTGGCATTTCTTTAACACTTATCGCGGGAATCCGAAACAAACACTTCATTGTCATTGATTATTTATACTTGATCTTAGAACCGATCTGTATTTGACGTCATAAATTTCCAACAATGGTGAAAATTTATCGGTTCAAAACATTTTGTAACGCGTTTATCTGCAGACCCAAACAATAAGCGTCATTTTCTTTTGTTGTAGTTTGGCAAATAGTTCACCCCTAGCCTTCCCGGTTCGATCTATGCTTCATTGGGTGGGAGCAGCAATCAGCGCGTCGTAAGACTCCACTGTCAGCTAAAGTCAGTGACAATTTCTGCAAATCTCTATTCATGACCGGTTTGAAATGAAGTGCTGTTTTCCCCAAACCCGATCAGCAATCAGTAGGGACCTACTTGTTTTGAATAAGTTTACGATCAGTTTTTTTCGAAATTTTTATCGTTCGGTCACGGTAAAACCTTTTGCAGTAATGTCTAGCAGAACTTGTATTCAGATCTGCTTTCTAGCAGCCAGTGATAACGGCTCAATGAATTTCTGCCACAAGCCTACAACCAAATAGACAAAGTTGCCTTTCCCCAATAGCACAGCAACCCATGCGGTCATTAAGCTCGCAACCTCACGCTTACCCGCCAGTGTTTAATCGCACTGGAATACGCTGACAACTTGGCTGTTCCATTTTACGCTGAGGCATCACTTTGAAGAAGAGGAGGAAAATTATTCTCGACTTATACAGTCGACTCCGCTTTATCCGGACAGTTTGGTCACGGCTGCTTTTGTCCTAATTAAGCAGAGGAACTAGTTAGACCGAATTAACGAGAGATACGCGGCAAAGAGCAAATACACTTCTCTTTACTATTTATACAGAAAAATTGTAGTAGGAGCCAATAAAAACGTCCAGAAATGCAACTCTTAGGCCAGACAAAGGATTATTCATGTGTAATGAAAACATTTAAAATACAGTAAACATATAAAACAACAAACGCCATAACTCAACATTGATATACGAAACACCGCCTCATCGCATTGCTCACGCAGTCTTGCCTCATTTTCTTGCCAGTCGTGTAAGTTGCATTACCACACACCAACAAGTGCCCAAGTGTTTGGTTGTCAGTGACTGGTTTTTCTCCTTTTCTTCCTTAACCTTGTTTAATACTTTACTTCTTCAACCAAGGCTTTCGGCCCCATCGCTGACTGAACCGAAAAAAAATGTTGCCTAATACAGTACACAGAATGGGTGGTGAGGTTGGTTGTCTTGTTTTTGTTAACATAATAGTGTTACGTTTCTTTCCTATGCTCTCAATTCGTTCCTGGCGCAATCTTCAACCAGACTAAAACAGATAAAAACGTATATTATTTTAAAAGTTAGTGACACGACGCCGTGTCTACTCGTCTCCGTGTATCAACTTAACTCTCTTCTACCGTCTTTCTCGTCCGCGTGCAACGCGCCTTCTCGGCATAATTAGTACACAGCACAGAGAACCCGCCCGAAGGCGGACCGCGCTATCAAGGCAACCCGTGTTCAAAACCAACGTGTAACAGCAGCATTATTATTTTATTGATACATCACAATCATTCAAAACTTCGAGCGTAATAAACGTTAATGCGATGATGCAGTGACATTCGTTGTTGGAATTAAGTGGAGGTTTGTCCGAATTAGCCAGATAATTATATGAGTGATGTTCACTTTTGTTCCGTTCTAGGGACTTTTGTTCGAATTATCGGTTGTCCCGATTATCCGGTGTCCGAATAAAGCGGAGTCGACCGTAGTTTGTTATTGTGTGCCAATGCCGTCGATTGTGAGACGTCATATTGCCTCCGGCTATTACGTGATAACCGCAATCCACGTTACAGTAGATTCTCTGTTCTTTGTGCTGATAACAAAGAACACCGTGAAGGTAGTTGTCAGATAGAAGCAAGCTTGCGTTAGCAGAGCACGAGTAAATAGAGGTGCCCAGGTCAACGCTCTGAGCTTTTTAAGTGCGGTATAGCAGAGCGGGACTGTCATCTGCCCACGCTTTGAGTTCAAACCACGACTGACACACAGGTAAGCAGCCAGAAAAAATGGGGAGGCATGATTTTTCGCTGTTATGATGACATCATCACGCGTCAGTGTAGATGCAAATCTAAAATTGAAAGGACAACATCGTGTTCTCTCCCCTCTCCCTGACGACGCCACTACTTGAGACGTCATAATGGCGATTGCTGTTGATTTGAAGAATGTAGGATCTCTATTTCGTAATAACGCTTTTACATCATTAAGTATAAGATCAAGCTACTGCAACGCAACTTATTCCACTGAGTCAGAGGCTGATTTTTAAGAATGGAATTAACTACGTAACAGCTGTGACATACGTCAGCACCATCTTTGACTAATCAGTTAAATGGGATTTTGAAACAAGGCCTGATTTGGCATATTGAGTGAGTCTAAATAATTTCTCCTTTATTAAAAACTTGACCTTCCTGTCACACCAGCAGCAGCAGCTGTGTCATTAATCTTGTGACGTCACATGATTTTCATTTTTCATAGGTTCCAGTTATAGCTAACTTTAAAATAATTGGTGAGATGCAACGAAGCTACTGATGAGATTACTGAGATCAATCTGTCCGGTTCCAGGACCCCTACGTCATGTGTTAGCGATGGCGCTTTTATCTGCAGCTGCAGTATATTTTATACTGCAAAGGCAGCAGTTGCTCAATGCGCAGGTGACTTCAATTGTCAATAGTGTACTCAGATTTTACTGAGGATCTGGAAAGGGCGTGTTCATCATTGTTCTTCAATCATCAATATCTCTCAAACAATGATTGCTTTTCATAACAATTGGCATTTTTACCCATACTTACGATGGATTTTGCCAAAGACTAAGCGAAGGCGTTTTATTGGTCTCTACTCTGCCTGTGTCAGTTATCTACATGGAGTAATTAAGGATAAGTCTGAGGTTTGCAGTTTATTCTGGGAAAAAGGCGAGGAAATATGAACTCAAAGTCGAACCAACATTTTAGAGGAGATTGTTGTGCTTACAGAAAGATAGGTGTTAGATCTTCCTGTTGATTGTCTAGTGTGAAATTATCACACCGTAACCGGTTTTTAGTTCATCTCACAATACCCTTCTAGATCGATGCAATGTTGTTTCGCTTCAAAGAACTAAAGGAGAATCAAGAGCAGCTTTTCCCATTGTTTCATCGCTTGTCTGAAGAAATCAACCAAACTTTGTCTACCTTAGAAAAGCAGAGGGGTTTGGTGGAAGCGTTGGAACAAACCACAAAACGGTAATAGCTTGTCAATAACCTGCTGAAGACTGAATTTTTGTTATATTTTTGCATATGCGCAACAAGATAGGTTAGAAATCACCAGGGAAGAAAAACTGATTGCACGATAAAAGTGGATGTTATGCGTGATATGAAGAGGGGTGTAAAATTTGGGGGTTTCGAAAGCAACATTTGAAATTATGATTCATCTTGAGCTAATTGTTTCAACTTGACCTTTTATCTCAACGTTAGCCGAGCGTGTGCACAACGTACGACTTGACAGAGATTTGAAAAAATGTTTAGTTCAAACAAAATCATGTTTCGGCCAATTATTGACGCGAGCTTATTTCGTTAAAAATGGGTGATAATATTTATGCTTGCTTACATATCTAAGTTAATGCAATACTGCGATTAATGCTTATGGTAATACATTCGTAAATATGGTAAAAAGCTTCTCCAGGGAAGTATGGTGACCTCAAGCTGTAAGTAATAATGTCGGTATGTGGCCTGCAGAAATAATATGTGGTAGTTGTGGTCGTGGTTTTTACTGTTTTGGATTGTTGATGCCAGGCTTGGTGTGAAATATATTATTAGCAGTTCGTCTAGCAATCTGTGCTAGGAGTCGCGGACCACTTAGGTACCAGAGTAATCAACAATTTTATGTTTGAAAACAACGGTTGCCATAATGATGAAAACTGGCCGAGGGGAGAGATTGATAAGAGGTCGAGGGGAGAAATAGATAAGAGGTCGAGGGGAGCCTGTAACCGCACCAGGGGAGTATGTAACCGCACCATCACACAGCCTCTAGGTTGCTGATGCCACTTCATCCAGCAAGTGGTTATCATAGGTATGGTGGACCTGTGCTCAAACCTCATTTTTAGACCAATCGAAAGAAGAACTTATTCATCATAAACAACTAGTTTGATATCATCACCCCATTTTCTCCCTATTCTCAAGTTCTAAACCTTCTTTAGGCACCGAGTGGTTCACGTTGTAATCATTGCTTTAATTTGGGCAATCCATGTTTGAAGCATATTGGGCTGAAGCAGCTTTTTAGTTTAAACCTGCGAGCCGCAAACGCAAATTAGATTTAAAGATGTCAAGAACGGAGCGAGAAAAAGCATTTGGAAAAAGTTTTTCCAGAAATTTTTGATATTATAAAAGAAAAATTTTGAACAACATTTTGATATTTTTGTCCACCTTTTGCCCAATGCCGAGTTCCATAGCAGTTGAGTGGCCAATTGTTGTGTTTAGAAAAAATCTGATTTTCTTCGGGGTGGCTGAAAGTGATTCAGAAAGCGATGCAAGCCTCGTCAAGTCAATTATTGAAAAAAGGATGAGGATTTCCGTTGGTGACGACATTGATGACGCAATCAGAATTAATGGTGACATGCGACCAAGGTAAGTAAGTGATAACAAAGCAATGTAAGGGTTAGAATTAAATTAACGTGGGCAGCCAGGAAGAAGCCCCCCAAATTTTGGACTTTGTAACAGTACCAAGTTGATGACGTCATGACAAAAATTAATTAGATGATAAAAAAACTGATTCATCATAACCGAAAGTTAACCCTCAATTATGATGTCAGCATCAATGAAAGTGAGTCAGTACGTCACCAACTTAAGGCAGCATCAGTAAGAACTGACTTCGGGCTTGATTCGAACCCACTTTCCCCATTACAACTAGCGTCAACTTTCCCCCAAGATTTTTCTGGTTACTTGCTTGAATGTTCTCCACTCTTCCTCGAAAATCTTGTTTTCCAAACCAAAATATTTCGTTGGAATATTTTAATTGATTGTCCTTACTCCACTAATATCTCAGCGTTTTTATTTTATTTTTTGAGAGAGCGTGACCAAAATTAAAGTTGACTTAGTTGTGAGCCTTATCATAGGCTTCACAAAATCAATATCCAACAAGGTTTTGCTGTTAAACCATGGGTGCAAGTGGCTAAAGCAGGTGGGCGGGCTTCAAAAAGCGGGTTAGCCTGGTCTGTCACTTACTGTCGCCGATACTGCTGAAGTTAAGCTCTGATTTTGTTTGAACAAAACTTTTTGCAAATTATTGTTTTTCTGTTGATAAAGCTGTACCTTCGGTTTTAATGCTGTTTTTGTTTTTGCCAAGTTTGTAGGACAGGAATTAACTTTTGATCGACGCTGACTTTTTTAATTCGATTTTCATCCTTTCTACGTGCAAGGAGAAGGCAGCGCTGAACAAATACCCATATGACGTAGCATTGCTTCTGATAAATTTGCTGCTTGTTAGAATTTGCCAAGCCGAGGAAGTTGTCGTAAATGTCTTTACCAAGGACACGACAACGCCGGCCTTTTGGTGCCGTGCCTACGTCTTAGCACATTTAGTTCGCAAAGATTGTGCAACATTTTTTCAGGCCAATTTTAGTGAAGTTTTCTCGATGGAAAACCAAGAAAAAAGTGTTCTATAAAAAGAAAAATCTACCATTGAAGATGTCCGTTGAAGAAGATCTGACAACGACGCAGTTACAAGCACAAGAAAGACTTAGAAATATAGCGGAAAAGGCGGAAAAAGAAGGACGGAAAGTTCGTTGGAACGGCAAGCAGTTGCTGGTAGATGGAGAGATTATGAAGTTTTAAAGATCCGTACTCCAGTGAAGTAAGCTTTGTAGATGTCTTCATAATAGCGCTGAAAGAAATACTACAGTTCGTT
This sequence comes from Trididemnum clinides, assembly GCA_963675345.1. Classification (NCBI taxonomy): domain Eukaryota; kingdom Metazoa; phylum Chordata; class Ascidiacea; order Aplousobranchia; family Didemnidae; genus Trididemnum; species Trididemnum clinides. The sequence continues at coordinate 32,368,459 of OY776299.1, read as the reverse complement.
GACGCCACCGAAGTTAATGCTTGTCATTAATTGAAGTACTGGGCGTCAAGCTTGTCGAGGAAGTGTGGAGCTGTACGCCTGTATGGTATTACGATAAATGTTATACATAACCTAGTGAAACCGTAGTTTGCATTAAACTCACATTTGGAGTTTAAACTATGTCTTGCACCAAGCTCTGCAACATGTATGGGCAGCTGTTAAGTGCTGAGTCAAAGACGGCGAACTCGCTCCGCAATTTTTCCGTCTCTTTGTTCATCTTGCATTTGATGATTTGAGTTATCATCATTACTGATCTGCTTACGTCTCCAGCTATTTCTGTTTGACGCAACACTCCCACATGATTCACAAAGTGCAGTTGTGGCAGCTGCCTACGTCACTCTTCCACAGGAAGTCAAGACCTTGGCAACAACGGGCAGAAAGTTCAGCCTCTCACTATTAGGGGCAGCAGGAGAGCTGGAAATAACATTTCATCAAAAAGAGAATTAAACCAACAATCAAATTTGACACGGGTATATCTCGATTCCATCAATTTCGTGATTGCAAGCAACAAAAACATCACGAAAAAGCTCTCTTCATTGCTTTCTGCAAATTCGCTATCTTTCTTTCTTTTGCTCGACTTTCACTTTTCAGCTGCCGGATATCTTCCGCTAAAAAACTGAAACAAATCTGATTTTGTAGCAAGTTTTAGGCATCCTAACGATTATTAAGAAACTGTTTAAGATGGATCCGTCTCTAACCCAGATCATATTTAGAGATAATTTCATGGAAGAGAAAGGGTGATGAAATGAGCAATCTCCTTCGAAGCTGAACACGGCGGCCATCAGAGAGAATACTAAAAGCGAGGTCAACTCCTAACTGGATCCATTTCAAGGCTATGGTTTTTATAAACCTAAACACAACACGGCCAGAGATTGCGATGTCATTATCAAGTTGGAAATACGATTGAAGTGTATGAGGAAAAGGTTGCTTGTTTGTGATAGCCTATTAGTGAAGATACTAGAATAAGGAAGCGTGTCAGAAATTTTTCAGTGTTGGCCGCATTTCACACCAATTGTTTGAAGCCGATCTTTAACCGCATTGTCTTGTACAGTGCCAAAGTCTTTTTATTTTTTTTGACAAAGTGCTTCGTCATTGAATTAACTTTTAACATTCAACTGCTGCTAAAAAATACTACTCTAGACTCATCGATAGATCTTTTTCTTAATACTTCAATCTAAAAAATAAGGCAGGGGCATGGCCATTGCTGACTCCTTTCCCCTTGTAAGGATGTGCATTAGTTTGATCAGTGAAACACTCACTTGCACTTCGCGTTATGTTCGCGCTGTAATGCTCGGAGGGCGGTGATTGGGGAGAGTTTATTTTCAAGCCCCCTGTTCGCTGAAGAAAAAGCAATGTTGCGACGGGTTTTCTTCTAAAAATAATCGTTTATGAGTTTTGATGCTGTTACCATAACAAAAAAGATGTAAACACGCCATAAAATTACAGGTAATAATTTTGTTAAATTTTTGTTCAACTAATTGTTTACTGTCACAATCAAACAAAAATTACGCTGTAGTACCTGAGACAATGCTGGGTTGTTCTTTTTCAAGTTTGATACTTTTGCTTTGGTCGGTTTGTTTGTGGTGTTCATCATTACCGACTTTGACCTGGTTCTATTGATGTCGTCAAATGGGCTGAAGATTTGAATATTGTTTGAGCAAAAATAACAAAAATTCATTGAAGCCAGCGGTCTACATAAGATGACGTTGCTTGGAGTAGGGTAGAAATTATTTAAATTTGGCTTTAAAGAGGTCTTACGATTACATTTTTTTCTTTTTTGTTTTGCTTTAAAGAACTAAAAAGTCTCTGACTACTTACACTTGTGACGTCACAGAGTTTGCTCGCGAGCACGCGGCAAATTCAGTTCTTCCATCTAAGGATTGAACCAAATCATCGAGGATATCCAACTCTTCTCTGGTTGCTGCAAAATGAATTTACTTAAAGTTGTTCATGATTAGCGATGTATCTCGTCAAACTTACCGCGACGTCACCATGTTACTAGGGCAGGAAACACTTTGGTGCAAGAGCTTATTTTTTTGACAAAAATTTTTGGCAATAGGTCGAAAAAATTTTTGCAAAATTATATTGAATTACTGCTATATCAGTAAACTTTCTAATGACTTAAAATTATTAACAGATTATAGTTTGTAAACCATTTATGTAGAAACAGCTAGGATGCGGTAATTGCTGAAGGAAGTTTCTTTCAAACTAGCTTTTTCGATCAAATTGAAGTCCGATTTTCTCGACCAAACAGCGTGATTTACGTCTTCTATAACAGTATTACACAATATATTATTGAGTTTGTTGCAAATAGTAGGTAACAGACATTAACAATCTTTGCCTAACCCGTGACATCATCCTCGCACTCTTCAATCCTTTTTTTAAGCCTGAAGTTTTTTTCCTGCAGCGCAACGTTTAGCGCGTTCAAGTTCTCCTGATCCTTCTCCGCCAATCGAATCTTTTTATCCTTCACCTGGTTTTCATCTTCCAACCTTTTCACCAGACGCATCAGATGCTTTACCTGTAAAAATATTTTTCATACAAAGATCAGTAGCCAGAGTTGCGACACTACGCCCCAAACAAAGTGCTTTGTTTCTTGTAACATATCATTGGTCAAACTTGTATGTGAGTCTAGTTTCAGATAATGCATCTGACCCTATGCCTGCGAATTCAGCCATGACATTATCAGAAAGAACACTCACACGCACGTCTACACACACACACACACTAACACGCTCGCTCATGTGATTTAAACTATTAGCGCCATTTTACGGTTACTTGCTTACGCACTTCGCTCTGAAGGTCCTCACATCGAATCCTGCATTCGGCTTCATAGTCTAGTTCTTCTTTCAGTTGTTCAATTAACTTTCTTTGTTCATCTGCCAGTACACGCATCGAGGACAGCTGATTGTTCAACCTTTCAACTTCCTTCTCTTTACGTGACAATGAATTGCGAAGCGATTGTTCCATCCGGATGTTCTGTCTTTATATAGACCAACAGTAAGTGGGAATTCGTGGTCGAAAGGTGGCGAGCTCAAAGCTAGCGCGGGTGCTTGTGCTGCTGAATTATGCTTCACCAGATTCAAATGGGGGAGCTTCTCGTCGAGCATGGCACAAGAGGTCAGCATTGGCTGCAAACCAATGCCAGACTACTTTGTTGATGGTGGGGCTACCGTTGCCAGTTTCCAATATTTACGACTAGTTCTAACTTATAACTGCTTTCCGCAAACTTGGAATCGATTTCGTGCTACCTGATTTGTCGTGGAGCTGCGTATTTTATGGCACGGTGCCTCCAATCTGAGAGAAGAGTAATCTTCGTGCGCAACAATCTAACTTTGGAGTACGCCCTTAGATGTTAACTAAATCAAACAAGCCAGAAGTTTTTTGAGAATAAGAAATAAACTATTTTTGTGGTGTTCTAAAAGTTTGATTTGTTGCTTTACCTGATTTTCCTTTCTCTGAAGTTCATCCAATCAGCAGGCAGATCGTCAACACCCTTGGATGATTTTTTTACAGGTTTAGCTTGGAAATAAAGCGAGCAATCGCCGCTACGTGGCGCTGGTACGCTGAAGTTGCTATGAAATCTAATGCAAAACAACAACGTCATCTTACAAGAAGGACGCGGGAAAAGAAAGAAAAAAGGGCACCTAAAAGCACGACAGGCTGAATGATATAACTTCCTCGAAATCTAAACGCGAGTAAAAGCAAGGGAGAGCTTCAATGCTTTTAACTCATTCAAAACTAATGGGATGTTGCTCCTAGACGAGATGCAAACCAAATAGCTTAACAAATGATGTTGTTAAATGAAAAAGCAAATTATTTGTCCTTTTCTGCATTGGCATCAACAATTTTGGATTGTTTTCAGCGTTTAAAGGTGTTTGCAAGCACTTGTAGAAAGAGTTTAACATTCCAGTCTTCCTTCTAACCAGAACACACTCGCAATCAATCATCAAAGCAGTGGCGTTGACAAATTTGCTGCTGTTTTTTACCTCTGATTTCCCTTCTTGTTTCCGATATCTTTTGCAGCTTTTTCAAGCTTTCCTGCTTCATATCCTATCCGTGATGCTTCTTTCTGCAAGTTTATTAACTCCTCTTTCAAAACGGTGTTGTTTTTCTGCAAGCGTACTAGCATAGCCTAATCAGAAAATATATCGATAGTCTCCATTTGTATTTTTTGTAATAATTTTTGCTAAAATTAGCTTAGCTCAAATGTCCTCATTTAAGCCATGTTTTTTGAAATAAATTTTGATATTTTCACAGCGCCTTTTGCTGCATATAAAGGATAGTTACGTCATAGAACAAGGGGACAATTGCATAAAAATTTTTCTTTGTAGTGAGTTTGGAGAAAATGTGCAGATGCAGAAATGTGATCGCAAGAAGAGGACTAAAGGGACCCAAAAACTGGACACCGGGATATGGGATGCTTGTGCCCTGGTGGATGTAGAGGTAAAATATCATTAGGAAGCAATTATAAATGGGCGTTTGAATATGTTGTTTGGAAACCAAATACTTTGAATAGTTCTTTCGAAAAATAAGTCAAAATGTTACTCCCAAATTTCTCTTCTAGATTAATGTTGCCATTTTTTCCGTTTTGGAAGAAAACATGGGTTGCGTAAAACTTTGGGGCCCCCAAGAGGGCATCTCACAACACTCTGGAGCAGAAGTCGTATAATTATTAGAGAGAAGCCGTAAACGAAGCATGCATCGTGCTTGCAGCAAAGTAGAACGGAACGAGGTTTGTGGGTCAACGCGGTCGAGTGGGTTGGTTCGCCTACTGTAATAACCATTGTCGCAGGTTTAAACCTTGTGATTGTTTGAGATGGCGTTTTACAGCATTTTTTCCAGCTTCGTTGCGATGTTTGTGGTAGAAATGTGCTGTAGCGGGTACGCTGTACTGGGTGTACTGTATCGGGCGGGTTGGCAACGTGGACAATGGCTTTAAAGAAATTTGTCGTAACTAACAATAGGTTTTCTGCAACAGGAAGATAAACATGCAATCATTTGAAACAAGTGCCAAATTTCTGGTTTGCTTTTCAATCAAAAGCAAGTTTGCGGTATTTTAGAATTCAGAAGTTTCTATATCTCCAATCTCAAAATACGTTCAACCTACCGTTTCCAGCCTATATCGAACAAATTCCAATTAAGTCAGCTTTGCTGTTACCTGTACCGCTAACAAAGCGCTTTTCTTCTACCACTAATGCAAGCAAGCTGAAGAAATTTCCATTATGCCTACGTGCCTTTTCCAAAAGTACAACAAAGTAAAATCCTACTGGGCATTAATCTCACAACTTTAGCTGCAAGGCATGGTTATCATGGTTAGAACGCTGCCATTTTTTTCTTCCATCCCTCTTCTAACGGTTAATTCGCATTAGACACTAGCGATTGAAACAATCATGTCGATATTTTTAATCAAGGCTGCCCTAAGTTTCACGACGTATGGCTCATTTCACCAATCTGAAGGCTTGATATGTGACCATTTGTCAAGATAAAGACTTTTTCTTTATTGGGGATCAACATTCCGAGCTCGAATTTGCAAACAATTTTTACGAAATTGCTTGCAGATTTCAAAAACTTTTTGCGCGGGTCGCACTTTGGGCAACCCTAATGTAAACAAACGATCTTCCTCCGCATCTGCACGATTTTCAACCAGTATAGGACGATATAACCCTGATTTTATGGGCAGCAACCTAAGTTGATTCTCCTACCGAGTTTCAAACTGACCATCTAACGACTATGAAAGAATTATTTCATGATGAGCTGCGATCAACTTCCAGGTTGGTTCAACCGCTTCGCAAATACTGACTCGGCATTGCCGAAAAAATTAAAGCAATCGAAATTTAAAGTAACACCGGAAAAGAACGTCGAAGTGGAACAGAACGCCCCAGAGCATATAATGGAACAACACAAAAAGTTTCTATTGAAACGTAAGAACATTGTTTTTCGTTTTTTTGTCAAATTCGGGATATAAAATCATTATCGCTGGCACACGTAAACTAAAATTTTGGGGTAGTATGCTATTCTTGTTCAAAGCTGGATTTATTCGCTTTCCTCTACAAAAAAGCTATTTCATTTAAAATTTCCAAGGTGAAGAGGGATTTATTGAAAGAAATAAGTCTAAAACTGTCTCCAGCTTTGATACTAAAATGGTTTAATCCAAAAATAACAGCCAAGCAACTTGTTAAAAACATACTGCGAACGTTTCGGCCCTCAACTGGTGCCATTTTCAACGCAAATAATGTACTTCAAACAGGTTGGCTAGCAACTACGCCATACTGACACAAAAATGAACACACAAAAAGCGATGGTCACGTGTTAAATAAACGGAGAGGAAAGGATTTGGAGTCTAAATTTAAACTAGGTTTCAATTGTTGAATGCAAAGAGATTCTAGAATGAGGAGTTTGGATTTGTCAGGAGAGCTGGTGAGAATTTGTGGGTTGTTGAAGTCAACTCTGTGATTTGGATTTGATTGTAAATGGTTACACACTTCCGAGTTGAGACTAGTCTGGTGCTCATCCAGGCGTTTTACTAAATTCCGGCGAGTTTGGCCAATATAGAAAGAACCACAAGAACAGTTTGACCGGTATACTACGTTGCTTCTTAATAACTGGGGTTGGGAATCTTTGAAGTGTAGTTGTTGCTTGAGGTTTTTGGTAACATGGACGAATCTAAACATGGTATCTGGTAAATGCTTGTCAATGAATTCTTTTAATTCTTTCTCAATGTGATGGGAGATATTTCCTAGGTAAGGTAACTTGAATAAAAAATATTTAGAGGGATTCTTTTGAATGAAAGGAGGAGCAAACTTTTTGTTAAGAAATTTCCTGATGCATTTATCGATGAAGCCAGATGGATATTCATTCCGCAAAAGTGTGTTTTTGATGAAACGAAATTCTGTATCAATTTGAGAATAGGAATTGCAGATAGAATAGGAACGATGAAGAAGGGAGTTTACTAGATTTCGCTTGTAACGAAGAGGGGAAAAGCTAGAAAATTTTGTAAGGTGGCCAGTGCGCGTGGGTTTGTGATAGGTGCTAGTTTTAATTCCTTTGTCAGTTTTTTCGATGAGAACATCAAGAAAAGCAGGATACTTACTGAAGCAGAGTCAAAGCTATTGAACAAAGGACTGCATTTTAGCCTTTATCTTTCTAGGCTAGACATACAACAAATCCGTGCTGAATTTGAAAATCTTTGTTCAAAATACGTATCCTATTATCAACGTCACAATGCTTGATCTTAAAACAAAAACTTATAGGATTGTACAGTTGCTTTGTGTCTAGTTATTTTCATAAAAAACGTCGCAAACTAAGCAGATCTATTCTCAGTGAAGAGCGAAATTGTGCGTTAAAATCTTTAAAAAAAGACCGTGACATAGTTATTACTAAGCTGGACAAAGGCAATGGCGTAGTTATTTTGAATCGCAGTGATTATGTTGACAAGATGCATAAAATTTTAGACGATCGTACTAAATTTATGACTTGCAATCAAGACACAAACCTATCTAATCTTACTAAATTTCAACGATCTCTTTACTATCTTAATTCCAAAAAAGCATTGTGCAGTGAAACCTACTCTAGAATATATCCCACTTCTACAACCACTCCTTCTCTATACGGATTACCAAAACTACACAAACCTGGAATTCCCCTGAGACCAATTCTTTCCTCTATTGGGTCCTTTAATCATGAATGTGCCCGGTGGTTATCGCAATCTCTCGCAAACCTCAGACAACATCCCACCAACATCCCAGACACCTTGACCTTTCTTTCCAAAATTTCCACTCATAATTTTGCCAACCAAACCATGGTGTCATTTGACGTCAAAAGCCTTTTTACCAACATTCCTCTCTCATTTACTTTAAACCTCATACTCGAATCCATTTATGTTGATAACACTACAGAGTGGAATGGCCATAACAAAAGTAGATTACTGAAGCTATTGAGCTGGTCAACAAAAAACACAACTTTTCAATTCAATAATAGATTCTACAAACAGCTAGACGGTGTGGCCATGGGCTCCCCCATTGGACCCCTACTAGCTGACGTCATGATGAATTATGTAATTGAAAAAGCAATCGAACACACGCCCCTGGACCATCAACCAAAGTTCTTTTGTCGCTATGTTGACGATTGTTTTGCTACTTTTACTAATACCTCCTCTATTGAGGTATTTCTTCGTACTCTTAACAGTGTGCACAGTCAAATTCAGTTTACCAAGGAAGTAGAATCGCACAACTCTCTGGCTTTTCTTGTTGTTCTCATCGAAAAAACTGACAAAGGAATTAAAACTAGCACCTATCACAAACCCACGCGCACTGGCCACCTTACAAAATTTTCTAGCTTTTCCCCTCTTCGTTACAAGCGAAATCTAGTAAACTCCCTTCTTCATCGTTCCTATTCTATCTGCAATTCCTATTCTCAAATTGATACAGAATTTCGTTTCATCAAAAACACACTTTTGCGGAATGAATATCCATCTGGCTTCATCGATAAATGCATCAGGAAATTTCTTAACAAAAAGTTTGCTCCTCCTTTCATTCAAAAGAATCCCTCTAAATATTTTTTATTCAAGTTACCTTACCTAGGAAATATCTCCCATCACATTGAGAAAGAATTAAAAGAATTCATTGACAAGCATTTACCAGATACCATGTTTAGATTCGTCCATGTTACCAAAAACCTCAAGCAACAACTACACTTCAAAGATTCCCAACCCCAGTTATTAAGAAGCAACGTAGTATACCGGTCAAACTGTTCTTGTGGTTCTTTCTATATTGGCCAAACTCGCCGGAATTTAGTAAAACGCCTGGATGAGCACCAGACTAGTCTCAACTCGGAAGTGTGTAACCATTTACAATCAAATCCAAATCACAGAGTTGACTTCAACAACCCACAAATTCTCACCAGCTCTCCTGACAAATCCAAACTCCTCATTCTAGAATCTCTTTACATTCAGCAATTGAAACCTAGTTTAAATTTAGACTCCAAATCCTTTCCTCTCCGTTTATTTAACACGTGATCATCGCTTTTTGTGTGTTCATTTTTGTGTCAGTATGGCGTAGTTGCTAGCCAACCTGTTTGAGGTACATTATTTGCGTTGAAAATGGCACCAGTTGAGGGCCGAAACGTTCGCAGTATGTTTTTAACAAGTTGCTTGGCTGTTATTTTTGGATTAAAGTTATTAGTTTTTTCCCAACTAAACCGTGTGCTAAAATGGTTTAGTTTTGTGAAAATAAAATTTTGGGTTCATCGTGATATTTGACTGTGATCCATGTGTTTTCCTACACCGTACTGACTCTTTCATATTTTCCAGTGCGCGAAGGAATGGAATTATACAACGATCAACTCAGGTACATGAGGATACAGTTGCATATTGATATGTGTGCAAAGGCCAATCGTGGAGTCTATATTTTTATGCTCTGGTTACCGAAAACCTTTTTTGTGGGTAATGCACGGAGCATGGTTGTGTTCAGACCAGCTCCGATGTCGCCAGTGCTGGTGGCGCAGGGCATTTTTGCCACAATTGTGACCAAACAGAGGAATGGCCTTAAAGTTTCCAGTGGACAACAACAAAACTATCGTGAGGTTTGAACTCACGATCATTGCCTCCATAAACTGTACTCTGGTACACTCGATCACAACGCCGACAATCGGGGAAGTTTTGGCTGGCACAGACCAGTGGTTGTTAGATCTGATTACTTGAGATGAGTAGAAAATAAGTCCTTACGAAAAGCAAGGGGTGCCAACAGTTGAAGCCTCTGGTAAAGAAAGTTTTACCAATTTCGAAAAAGGGTTTGACCTCCAATATACCTAACAAATATAATAGTGGGATAAATAAATACTGTTTCACCTCGTTAACATTGACCCTGTTAAGCCGGATATCGGTTAACTCGGGCCATGATTTTATTTTCATAAAACTAAAACCAAAACAAATAAATCTCATTTACAGTGTACAGGTGTACTGTACATTAATTATTTACATGTTATGAAGGTAAGGTAAAAGAAAATAACCTTGGTAATAGCCGATAATAACAGTCGATATCGGTACAGGTTTGTTTGGTAGGCTAGGCTAGCCCAACGTAGCCTTCGTCAGGTGATTTACTTCAATAAACAAAAATAAATGAATATATAAATAAATAAATCTGCTTTTTTACATGTTATAAAGGTAAATGTAGTAAAACAAAATAGCCTATATAATAACGGCTTTTTTAACTAAATTTCGTTACCCTAGGCATGTTTATAAGCTATGGCCTATAGGCCATCGGTTAAGTCGGACAATCGGCTAACACGGACACCTTTCCCCCCCGAGCTGTCCGAGTTAACGAGGTGAAACTGTATTGAAAACATTTTATTGTTGTTAAAAAGTTAAACAAAAAATGAGTAGTCGTAGTGCAGAAATACGTTCTTCAAATTTCCGGAAAAATTACAACAAAGATCGCTATGTGAGGTTCTACATGACATTCGAACAGGGCTTCTTTTATCTCAATCCCTCCTGCCATTTGTACTCTTTGCACTACACCTTATTTGGTATATCTTTTTTGGGGGGGCTTCAACTATGGTGTTTCACGATGACCAATTTCTAAAAAAAAATCGAGCTACACAAATGATGGAAATATGCTGATTGCCATGGAAGTTTCATATTTTCCAGATCTTGTCCATCTTCGAAATATGGGCAAAGCAAATATCATGAAAGAAAAAGATTTACCTATCCCTTGGGCTCACGATATGTGGTGACCAGCAGACCAAGCAAAAGTGCGATGCTGGTGAAGGAAATCAAGAAAAATAAAAAGTATGAGGTGAGATCTATAAGCTGAGGCTTGAAAGCTTACAGGTTAAAAACTTACTTGATAAACGTTCGGGAATAGATTTAAGAGTAACACATAAGCACAACCTTTTTTGCCGATTAAATATGTCATCATCGATCATGCAATATTCTGTAGTTGGAAAAGATACTGTAGTTTTGTTTTCTCTTACTTGATTACAGTTGTTTGTAGTAGCAATGTAATGAGCCATCACCACGGAAGATGACTATGGTTGTGCAGATTTCGTGCTTCTGTGTTTTTCTGAAATTCCGTGTATAGTTGACCACCCAAAACACCCACCAAACAACGCAGCAGCGTAATGATAAGCATGTAATAGAGTATCTTTAAACTCAAGTAAAAGTGTAGTTTTCTATTAGGCCGAGTAGTCTTAGCCATGGTAAGTCCCTCCGTATTCCCCAGCCGGATGGGGACTGGGACATGTATTGGGGCCTCGCTTCAGTGAATAATCTTTAGAAAATTGGAATTTTAAAACGTTGATTAACAAAAAACAGGGGGAAAGGTTTTGACTTGCGATTAGGACTTCCTCAGTAGAGAGTTTTAAATTATTGATATCCATAAAAAAAGATCTCCATCTTCAATTTGATTAGAAATAGAGTTTTCTTCCTTTCCTCACCGAAACTCTATTAGAACGACCCCCAGCTAAAAGCTTGGGGGGATACCCTCACTCGGTTATCACGGCACTGAGAGTAGTTGCTAAATTTTTGCCACAGAAATTTTGAGAAATTTACGAAAGGTTCTTTAGTGTTTTGGGTTGGAAATTTGGAGAGAGTTGTTGAGAAAAAGGAAGCAACCAAACAGGGACCGATTTCATAGGGGTTTAATGTTTTGTATTTATGTTACTTGGTTGGTGGTATTCATAATCTCTAACAGCTGACGTAAAATTTGTCCCCTGCTAAGTTTCTTAGCAAACTAGATCTCTGAAAAGAAAAGTTTCTTTTTTTCCACAGTTCATTACTGACTTTGAAACGTCGATCTTCCAGCATCTTCTTGGAATATAATCTGGCATAGCCTACCCTCTTTTCAGACCCGCTGACAAAGGATCGATTCCCTTCCTTAACTCCTCTCTTACAATTTCTCCATGGAAAGTTCGTTTTTGTAAATGTTTTCTTTTCCGCAACTTTCAGTCCACATAAGGAACGTTTTCCTGTGTACGGTTGTCTCAATAATTCCTCAGTCATGGCGGTTTCAAAGGGGACGTATTTCCTCGCCAGCCATTCCAAGTCATCCTTTCTTATGCTTAAAAAATCTTTGGTCATAATTTTGTAGTGGTTTGAATCATAGGCCTTACTCTCAGTTGCGTACTCAAGATCAAGGTTTATGGGGTGGTGGAGCATTAAATAGGCTAAGGACAATCTTATTGTCAAGCAATATTATAAAATAAATAAGCTCAATCTGCTTTGGGGAGAGAGGGGTAAAGGGAAAAACACCTCTTGAAAGTGAAAATTTTGTTCATTTTGGAGTCAAACTCAACTTGAAGATCTTTACTTAACCAACTCTACTGGCTGACCTTTACTCAACTGCAAGATCTTCATTACACTAAGAAAGAAGCATTTTGTTGCTTTTTAGAACAAGTTTTAGGCTAATGCTTAAATGGATTCTTTACAGTTAAAAAATTGATTTTCATAATTTAAAAGATTGTATACTGTCAAATACTCATAGGGGAGTTATGACCCCCAGAATCCCCGCGCATAACGCCCCTAATAATTGGTAATTTCATTTTTGTTTATAAGTTATGCAGCATAGGCGTAACACTTTGTTTTGTGGGGCGAGGAATTGCTTTTTTGTTTCAAAAGTGAAAATCTTTTATCCAAAGTCAAGTATTTCTGCACCAATCAACAGCCGCCCCAACGTGGTGGTGCGGTCCCCGACCCGTTTGGATTGGGTCAAAATGGCTGTTGGACTTCCCGAGGGTTCCACTTACCCCTGGAACTCCCCTTCATTTTTTCGCTATGCTTCCCCTTGAACGGCTGCAGAAGGGCAGCACACAGCTTCCTTAAAATCGGTCGCCTGTTTTTTTTTCTCTTTTCTCCTGCCCTTCTCTTGCCCGTCTTCGTCTCCTCGTCCTTCTCCTTCCCTTGATGAGCGAAAACGTTCGTCCCAACCCTGGCCCCATCTTTCCCTGCTCTGTGTGCGCTGGAAATGTGACCTGGCGGGGCGAGTCAGTGCAATGCTGCACTTGCTCCAAATGGGTCCATCTAAGGTGCTCACAACTTTCCCTCTCCAAATTCAGAACTCTTGGAGCTGCCCCCCTGCTGTGTCCCCATTCGTAACACTGTGCCTCTCTCCTCGGACTTCTCCGACATGTATACCTCCATTGTGCAATCTAACCCTTCGTCTACTAAAACTGCACTCCCTCCCCACCCTCGTTTTAAAACCTCTTATCCCCCGTCAGTTCATTCAGTATCTCCCCCCTCGGCCCATTTTGTATCTTCTCCCTCTGCCCCCTCACCACTGTCCCTTTCTCCTGGCTGTCCTTCTACGCATCCTGCCTCCTCTTCCCCCTGACTCTCTCAGGGTTCTCCAATGGAATGCTGGAGATCTTCGAGCCAGGAGCACTGAACTACTTCACTTTCTTTCGTCCCATTCTGTCGACCTTATCTGTATTCAGGAATCCAATCTTAACTCATCTTCCTCTGTCCGGATTTTTTGGATTCTCTGCTCTGCGTTCTGATCGCACCCACTCCCGGTCTGGCATGTTCTATTGTGTAGCAGGAGCCAACATCTTTCTAAACAACTCCTCCTTGCTCTCATTTCTTAAGGTGTACGTCGCCCCTCCCCCCTATTCGCTCCTCTCCGACAAATGGGAGAACTGAATCCTTTTCTCCCTCCATTCTTCCCTCCTTCAGAAATCTCTTCATTCTGGGGGATTTTGACTGGGTCATCTCTTCTGACCTTCTCCCCTCAATGACCCTGACACACCCATTCTTCTACATTGTTCCTCTGGCAGTCGCTCCTCCCCTGACATCTCCTTTGCTCCCCCCTCTCTTGCCCTTTCTTGTTCGTGGGAGATATTTCAGGACCTGGGTTCTGATCACCTACCAATCCTTCTATCTGTCCCTCTCTCTCCGGTCTTTCGCCCCAATGAGCGTCCCCCTTCCATCAATTTTTAGAAAGCTCGCTGGGATGACTTTGCCTTCTACTTTTACTCCCACTGTTCTCCTGCTGAGGAATACTCGTCTCTTTCTCTTTCCTCTGCTGCTGCTGCTCTCTTTACCTCTCTGGCACTAAATGCGGCCAAGTCTTCCATTCCTTTCGGCCACATCAAACGCCATCCTAAAGCCTTGTGATCTGCTGAGGTGGAACAAGTGGTTGGTGAAAGACGTAAGGCTTTCGCTGCCGCTCACAGAAGTGATGAAGATCGCCAGGCTTACATCACCGCTTCTCAACTCGCCTCGTCAGTCATCGCCAAGGCCAAGGCTGAGGCATGGCAGACGACTTGCTCTCCTCTTTCACCCGAATCAAACCCTAAAACTGTATACTCTCTTTTTCGCTCTATCGCTGGCTCTTCTTTCTCGTCTTCCTTCTCTCCTAACTTCCCTAACTATTCTTCTCCGAGGAGATCGGCTTCGGTCTACGCCGCTTACCTGAGATCTCACTTTTCCGTTTCTCAGCCAAAGACCCTGCGTAGCAGAGTCAGAGGCTACCTCTCTGAGCTCCGCCCAGCCACGGGCTCGAAGGAGTCTCACTCGTCCTTTTGCTCTCCTTTCTCTCCGTCTGAATTTCTTGCGACTGCCTCCGACTGGGCCAACGGCTTTCCTCCTCCACTGCCACTGGCCCAGTCAAAGTTGCCTATCCCATGATAAATTATCTTCTTCGCTCTGGCATGGATTTTCTTCTTCACATTTTCTATCTCTCCTGGTCTTGGCATTCCTTTCCTTCCATCTGGATGACATCTTCTATTATTCCCATTCACAAGATGGGAACGCTTCTCGACTCTCCTGCTTCTTTCCGGCTTATCTCTCTCACCTCCTGCGTATCAAAGCTGTTTGAACGCATCATTCTATCCCGTCTACTCTTCTTTCTGGAATCTAATTTGATTCTCTCTCCACGCCAGGCCGGTTTCGGCCCTGGGCGGTCTCACTAGATCAAATTCTGTACCTTTCTCAGTCCATTTCGGATTGGTTTAACAAACCCAGGCCGGGCTCTCGGACAATCCACTCTACTATCGATTTCTCTAAAGCTTTCGACTCTGTCTGGCATCCGGCTCTTTTTCACCAACTGATTTCGGCTGGCCTCCCTCCTTGCTTAGCTCGTTGGACTCAATCTTTCCTTTCTGATAGGCGCGCTTGCGTGGTTTATCAAAATCACAAAAGCTGCTTCTTTCCAGTCCGTCGAGGTGTTCCACAAGGATCCGTTCTTGGCCCCGTTCTTTTCTCTCTCTTTTCATTAATGATCTTCCGGCCTCTCTGCCTTCTTCTGTCAGCTGCTCACTTTACGCTGACGATCTGGCCATTTGGTCCTTCTCCCCATCGGTCCCTACTGCGGTGGAGGCCACACAAGGAGCTCTGTTTCGATTGGAGCGCTGGTCTGAGTACTGGTGTCTTCCTCTCAATCCGAACAAATGTGAGGCCTCTTTTTTCTCAGTGGATCCCCACCAAGCTAAACTCCACTTACTCGTTTCCCGCCTCCGTTTCAATCCCACTCCAACCTTTCTTGGGGTCACCTTCGACCGCAACCTTTCCATTTCTAAGCATGTATCTTCGCTAAAGGCCAGGTTTTTCCCACGTCTCAAGGCCTTACGCTGTATCTCTGCTTCTTCTTGGGTCCCCTCTAAGGAGTCCCTCTCTGTTCTGTATAAATCTTTTCTTCAGCCCCTTCTCACTTACGCTTCACCCGGATGGTTCCTTTTCTTAAGCGTTGTTAATTTCACCAAATTGGAACGCCTCCACCGAGCGGCCAGTCGCGCCATCACCGGCTGCCTCTCGTCCTCCCCTATCCCACTTCTTCTCTCCGAGGCTTCTCTACCTCCCCTACGAGTCACCCTGACTCATTTCAATGTTTCATCTTATAAGCGGGCTCTTCGCCTCCCAACCTCCTTTCCCATTTCAAGTTTGGCCAGACTAGGAGTGAAACCAAGACTCTGCAGATCGTCCTGGAGAGCTTTTGCGTCCACTCATCCGCTCATGCTTCCTTCTACATTCCTGCTTGCCCTCCCTTTCCTGCTTGGAATCTGCCTTTGTTCACGGTGCAGTCTACTCTTTCCTCTCCATGCTCCCGCTTTGATCCTCCTTTCTTTCCCCAAGGTGCGGCTCTCGCCCACTTTGACTCTCCCCCCCCCCTTATCATCTGGTACTCTGGATTGACGGCTCCGTTCCTTTTCCTTTTGGCAAGGGCGGCTCCGGCATACTTGCCAACTGCTTTTTCTGTGGCACCTAGGCGATTCCTTCTTTTTCAGCAGGCCCAGTATGCTCAAGTTTTTCCGCTGAAGCCTGCGCCATTCTGCACGCTCTTTGCTGTCTCGGCAGCACCAACAAGTCCGCCATTTCTTTTCTCTTCTCCTTCTATCTTACTCTCGTTTTGTCCTCGCCACCCTGTCCTCTCCTTCATCTTTCCTTTTACTCTGTGGCAGATCTGGCAAGAACTGTTTTCTCTCTCCTGTTCTATCAGGCTTCAATGGGTCCCCGGACACTCGTTTCTCCCGGGGAAAGACGCTGGCCAAACGGGGAGCGCTACTTGCGCCCTCTGCAATCCCTTGTAGTCTCTCTCTTCTTATCTCTCGTATCCAAGTTTCCAACTCAAACACTAAAGAACCTTTCGTAATAATTTATTAAATGAAAAACTTATTGCAATGATTGTCGAACCCATAACGAACTGCGTAGGAGTTTACGTAGCATTTCACTAGTCTACCTCAAAATTTGTGTCATTTACTCTTAAATGCATTGTTGTATTAAATCTTGTATTTCTTCTCACAAAAACTACCACTTAATCGACAGGACAACTAGCGAATCTACACCGCGAGTTATAAAAAGCAGTCGACAACCAGCAAATCTGCTCGCAACTATTGTAAAGAGCATTTTACAATCTGTCAAACTGCAATACAATTTGTCATATTGCAGTTGATTTGTTAAATTGCGTTACGATTTGTCAAATTGTGATACGATTTGTGATCAGGGTTGCCACAGTTGTTGGTTTTGGTAAAAAATTGTTACCTTTTGCTAGCAAGTATGAAATTTGTTACTTTTGTTGCCGCTACCAAAAGTTGTTACTATTTCACTTGATTGTAAACATATATTTCAGTTTTAATGATTCAGAGTAAAACAAAAAATTTTAAATTCTACAGAGCAAGTACTATTTATGAAATAATGAATAAAGTGACGGGATTGCAGTTGAGACGGTTTTTAAATTGTTTAAACATTTTTGTTTTCGTATAGAACATGTTTTGTTTTGGGCCAGCCACGAACGGTGCTTGCACTGCCAGTATATGTCAGTTGGTAGTTAGGTGTAAGGGTAAGTAAAATTCCCGTTCTTTCTGATATTTTTTAAAAAGCAAGTAAGTAAATACATGTTTTTTATCATTTATATTAACAAATTGACTTTATTTTATAAATTTGTTACTTTTTCAATTATTTGTTAGTTTTTGACCATTGTATTTGTTACCTTTAAATATATTCTGCTGGCAACCCTGTTTGTGATATTGCAGTCAATTTGTCAAATTGTAAACTTAATACAATTTATCAAATTGCCGTCGATTTCTTAAATTTCAGTCGATTTGTCAAGTTGCATTGATTATTGTCCGTATGAAACAAATACTTTTTCCTTCACAAAAGGCGTCTCATGAAAATGTCCATCATTGCGGACACTTCGGTAGAACATTTGCCTGCCCGGAGGATGTTTAAAGTCAACACGAAAAACGCTAAACATTCTTCTTCCCGTTTTTCCTTTTAATTTCTGCTGTCCTGCTTTTTGGAACACTGAAGAGGTTGCCGGCTTCGGCATAAAAGTATGGTGGCAGTTTTCAGTCCCCCCCCCCCCTCCCCCCAAAAAAAGAAGTTTAAAGAACTCGCAAATTAACCGCTTTCAAAAAGATGATCTTAAGGAAAAGGTCTTCATCTTATTTGGGAGCTGAATATATCAAAACATTTGGAAAAACTTGTTCTCCAACAGAATGCATATAGCCCCTACTTCTTCCCCCGCAGAAAACAAAATGTTCCACCTACGGTTTAAATGCATGTTTCAAGTCCGTAAGGTTGATAAGTTCAGCGGATTATTATTGCATTAGTTGTTTTTGTTTCAACCTTTGCCTATGGTTGTGCAAATTTAGCAGACTATTTAAAGTCGAAGCAATTCTGCAAACCAATGGATTAAAATGGAATTGTTAACTACATTTAAGTTTAATTCCTCCATAACTCCAATGTAAGAAAAAGTAGTGTTGCTTTTGGCGCCACGAGTAAAAACAGCCGTGGACCGAAATGAAAGAACTGAGCAGCTACGCTCATCTTCCCCAATTGCCAGCTGGCTACTTTGAGTCTGGCTTAAACAAGAGTTGTTTAACCATGCGGTTTTCGCAACAGTATCATAAAGTGATGTTTACGAAACAGTTCTTGAAATTGGCAATCAAAAGTTACTCTTTGAATCTCAGAGTATCTGTATTAGCTTTTATGTTTGTTCAACAAGTATATGCCGCCTAATCAATGCCATCTAACGAGTGATGCGTATTATTTAGATGACAGCGAGTAAATCCCTCACTGACATTCCTTCCTTCCTCCCTAGAAGTGTGATGACGCTTTCTGAAACAATCAAGTTTACCTGAGCAAAAAGAGCAACCCAGAAGTTACACAGATGTGAAACCCTTATCTATACCTCATCGATTGCTGAGTCATTTTCATGCTTTTGTGACGCAACTTTGGTGTGATGGTACTGCATGAAAAGTTGACATTGCTCGAGCTCCTAATATTTTGAGTAAATGTGGATCTACGTGTAGTTGCATGCATTTGATTAAAACTTTTCTTGTTGAAATTCGATCTCACTAATTATACTTTCATAAAAAAGAAAATGTCTCTGAATGACTCACCTCTTGTTGAACTACGGGTCAGATTTAGGCGCTTTGTCGACAATTTAAAGTTGGTGGAGAAAACTAACCCTATTCCTTGCCCATGCGGATTTTGAATTGCCCGGATATTATTTAGGCTCTTTTTTTAGCATTTGTTACAGCGTACCGCGCTTTTTTGTCGATGTCAACACGCATGTGATCACTAGGTGGAAGTTCAAAAGTCACTCAAGGTTGATATTTTCTAAAAATCTATTTTACCGAAAAGTAAATATACTTAAATAGCTCTCCGCAATTTTTTCAATCGCGTTGCTCTTAATAAACCTAAAAAAATTTGACGACCCCTCAGCACCAAAATATAGAAAATACAAAAACACTATTTGATGTATCAATCAATATCGCACTGAGTTATTATTGGTACTTATTTTATGATCATAAATGTCGTCGTTTGATTTGATATTTAATGAATATTCGAAGCTATAAGACTGTTTAGACACGATGCTTCTATCGTTTATATCATTTTAGATTAACATTAAGGGTCATAAACGTAACACACACACACTTTGATAAAAAGTTCAAAAATTTATCCAGGGATGCCAAAGCGTGAAGAGGGCTACTGTTCTTTTACTAAAAGGCACAAATGCCCATTTAAACAGTATCCTACGGATTTTGAAGATAATTTTTTAATTTTGTGTATTTTAGGCAGTTCTGCGATAGATCACACTTTATTTACTAAGATGATCGTATGAAATGTGGATGCACTGTTAGCTATATACATCGTGTCCCGAAAAATGTATACCTTTTAAATAAGTGCAAAGCAGTTGATTAGTAAATTTTTTTTTGATGTTTGAAATGTAATAGGACCTCTCAATCCACTCCAAACACTGCTGACAGGGTGAAGCAATGTGGTTGCACACATTAAATAGCAATTCCCTTGATGTTTGCTTGCATCCAGTTTTCATGGTGGCTCTCGGTTTAACAACTGTTGCAAATCTCATTGTGTTGGCCTGATTTTTTTAGCATTTTTATACAAAGACATGCGATACGAAGTCAGGTGAACGTGGAGGGTATTTAACTAAACGCTGTCGTTCAATCGTGAAAATCAAGCTTATGATATTAACGTGTTTAGCGGATATGTTGAGGTGTTTAGTAGCCTGTTTGTAATCATTTTTGGAAGTTTCAGAACTAGGATTTAAACTTTGGTACCGGCATAACACTACCACAAACTGATAAGTACCCCTGTGAAAAATAGTAACCACCATTTTAATAGCTTACTCTCCTTGCTCCTGAGAAGTTATGGCACATCTGAATTAATTTACAGTACGCTTGTGTTCAATGAACCTTGCGCTAATTTTAGTTGTGGACTTTCTGACTAACAAACACAAACAATTAGCTCAGAAAAAACGAAATAAAAACTAATATACAAAACACAAGTACATGGATCAAAGACTGCTGAAAACTTGCGAATGGGGCCACTGAGCCTTCCACGATAAAAACATATAACAGGCAGCGAACAATCTGAAGTTGTAATTTGCAAGTTGTCACTCTAGCAATTGAAACATTCAAATTTGCGAAGGGTAAAAACTCTATATGTTGAGGTTAGTTACACTGCAACACGCCTAGCGTTGTCTTCCGCAACATTGGTGAGCCGCGGCAGTGGCTGCGAAGCACTGTACTAAAAAGCCACTAGTAAGGTTGCAGCGTCCCTTGCGATTGCTTTATGCCATGTCGACACCTGACTGCTGTATGCCATGTCGACACCTAACTCAATACTCCACCACAGAAAAGCAACACAATTGCTTAAATTTTATTGAGTCAATTTCGTGCTAATCGATAAGTATTCTATAAAAACCGCTACTAATTCAGTTTACTTCCTTCTGCATTGTAACTATTGCATTTAACGAAACTTTTTTAAGTAAAGACCTTATTAACCAACATATTTTCAGAAAGTGGAGTTTCGGGCAGGGTAGCTTCCCCATCACCTTTGCTCTTCAGATTTCCTATGAAACGAATCAGATACTGGCACAGTTAGAACAAAAAATTCGAGATAGTAAACGCTACATATACAATATTTATTGTTGATAAAATATTTGCACTACTTTATAATGACCTTTGCCCGTTCCTATCACAAAGCAAGATCAAGGCAAAAAGCCATACTAGTAATATCAATGACACACATGCATCCTGCTAGTTAAGTAAATGCAATGTGTGGTCTGAAAGAAAAACAAATTAAATTAAAAAACCGTCAAAAGAGCAAAGACCCCGTACAGGAGAGCGCACGGATAAGCAATAAGAAGTTGTTGAGATTCCATTGAAAAACCGCAGACAAAAAGTTTCGAGGCAGAAACACTGCACCATACAACGATGAATATTGTTAAAAACGTTCCGATGAGACCCCTGCAAAAATATCGTCGTTAGTACACTAGAATTCATATTCCTCGTAAAAAGTGGGCTATCCAGTTCCGGATAACTTGGAGCACATTCAAGATATTGGCTGAACGCTGTTGAAGCTCAACTTTTGAGCAGAGAAAAATTTTTAAGCTTTTAAATCAAGAAACCTTTAACTCTTTCGATCCCGCGTGCATTGTGAGAAGCATTGTGAGAAAATGTCCGCAAGGTGTCAGAGCGAAAAACTGTCATAATTTGTCATAATCAATCATAATTAATCATCATAAAATACCCAAGTTTGTTTGTAAATCATTACTCATCTGTTTACTTCTACATTAAGTGTGATATATCGTTGAAATCTCTATTTCTTGAAGATTTTAAATATAATGAAAACAAAAAAATTATTTTTTTGAATATGCAAATTTTATGCAAATTAGCCCCCCCCCCAACAGGTGCTGAGTTGTCTTTGAAGTTAGAGTACCCTTACCTCAAAGATCACTGCAGATTTTATTTTTCCACCAATTTCTTTAGAAATGGTCGCTAGATGATGCTAAGGAAATAAGCTTTCAAGGTACATCAGTCAAAACTTACCTAAAAGCCTAGGTTTTCTACAGTTTGCTACTTTCTGAGGCCCATGACCTTTTTGTTAACCGGTACTGACCGGTACCAAATTTTTTTAGTCAAATGTAGTATCTAAAATATGATCAGTTATTATCTGCTACAGGTTAGCCTAAACCATGTAACATTATGTATTTTTGAACAGGAAATTTCTTAAAGATTCAGAAAATATCAAGTTTAAATAGAATATGCTGTCACTAACAATGAAACAGCAACTTATTTACACCCCTCCCATGTGTTGAGAAACAAGAGGGATACAGCAAACTTTGATTTAGAGAAGCTAAACTTTTGCTAGCTGTTAAACTTGTATTTCAGTTTTTGTTTCCTTGGAAACTTGATGCGAAATGACGACTTTATTGGTGAAACATTTGCAATTTATTTTGTCTTTTTAAAGGGTGTAGTTTTTCTAAAAATTATAATTTAGTGAAGGTAAGTCAAAAAAGTTTGGGGGTTTTGAACTGACATGATGTACAGTACCCATTTTTGATCAGTAAATATCATATATTGCTTAGCCTAAACTATTCAAAGTTATATATTGCTGAAAAGCAAATTTCCTAAGCTTTCAAATGAGACCGGTATTTAGCAACATATCATATTTTTTACGCACTAAATCTACTTTTTTTACTTACCTTACAAATTTGTTTGGGGGGGTTTTGAGACCCCTAAAAAATTTGAAAATTTGAATAGGTAAATTTTATCATTATCGCTTGAAATTTTGTGAAATGATGCCCCAAAAGAGTAGTTTTCAGACTGTGTCAATGATAAAGGGTTTGGTTATGTGGTAAACCAGGTATCTTGATTTGAATTCAAGGTAGTTGGCTCTTGCACGTGTCTGCTGAGAATTTTGCAATTTTTGTCGTCTGCAACTGGGTTCTTGGTTCTTTTAACCCTTTTTCGGTATAAAAATCCAAGAATTAAGGCACAAATTATACATCTTCCGATGCGTGAGGAATTAAGCGTGATCTTTTGAAAATTTTATAAAAATCGGATGAGAAATAAAGTCACAAATCGTTTTTTTAGTAAACTTTTTGAAAAAAATTTTGTAACTCATTTAGAAAAAATTTGAGGGAAACTCTTGCCGGTAATATTACCGTCGCGGGATCGAAAGAGTTAAAAAGAAGTCGTCTGCAGTAGCTATAATAACGGTATGCAAACATGTGCCCTGATGAAAGTTGCAATCTGCCCAAATAAATCGCCAAAATATATTGACGCAACAACAGCTTCGCACTCAATTATGCAGAATGAAAAACTTCAATGTTTTGTTCTAGCAACTGGATCATTGAAATCATGTAATTGTAGTCTAGTATTGCTCTTGAATACATGAAGTACATAACGCAATGGTGGCGACATCTTAGTAACGCTTACTCAATAGTTGTACAATGCTAGTATCAAACCGAAAATATTGATTTTGACGTGAATAGGAAACAGTACTTCAAAAGTGACTAATTTAAATCGTAATTTTTCAGTCCAAAACAAATACATCACGATGTAAAGGCGGATTTTACCAAACGGATTTTGCCAAACAGTATATTTATTGAAAGCAATACCAAGCAATTCAAGTAAAAAATTGAAAGTGGTAAAATTCGAGCAGTTCTGGACAATTACCCAACGCACAAGATCGTTTTCTGAAAACATGGAAACGCAAGAAATAAAAGTAATGAATGATAAAAACCAGTGCAAATACTAGAGCATTCATTATAATACAAAATCTATTTTATCCTATGAAACATCAGAAAATTTAAACTAATAGCAACAAGTAGTTCTACACGTTTTTAAATATTCTATCAAAAGAATAAACATATCCCCCTCCAGGTCCCATAACTCTTACCATGTTAAAAACAACGCTGGGGCGGGAATCGAACCCACATCCACACCAACAGTTACACAGTTGTTATAGCTCATAGGTGAAAAGCATGACTTAACCGATTGGGCCATCCGAGCTTGGCGGCTAATTTAACTAATTCCACCAGTTGAATGAACGGATTGCAGCCATCCTGATTGGCACGCAGCTTCCACGACACACTATCTTGCTACGACAAGGATTCCAGCATGCCATCTTAACCGTACAGTTTCATGCAGCCTAAGCCGCAAGTTACCGGATCAGCCAGTCTAGTAATATGCATTAAAACTTGAGTACCATAAAGGCAGCCATAGTCTTTGCTAACTTGCCATTAACAAAGAAATATAGTTACCTTCTAGGAACCAAAGCTTTATTTTTCGACAAAAGCTTCATTACTTCTGTTCAGGCGTTTACATTTACGCTGCTTGCAACTCTTTAATCAGACTAAGCCACCGCGATGGTTAGAGTGCTCCGCGCAACCACCTGGCTGCCATAAGACGCAAAAATGGATAAATTTTGAGAAATGATTTTCCCACGAATACAGCTAGCGAACTTGTCGAACCATATCAGACATAAAAGATGTATCATACATTCCCTGCTTTGCGCTTAGCATCAAAGCGATAGGGCAAAAAATGGAATCTACTGACTACTCCAAATCAACTGACTGCAAAACGGACGGACTAACTGCTACACTATGGCATCCGTATTACTACTATTGATCCAGGTTTAAAAACAATTCAAGTTTTACGCCTCACTTTTTTCTAAGCCATTCGTTGACTAGGTTATTTTAGTGTATTTAGCGCCAAATAATTGCTAACTTCAACTTCTTTAAAGTTTAGACCATTTTGCACGGTAGCCACCATATATAGATTACCAGTAATTTAAAACTATAACTGACCATATAACGCAAGCAAAAACAAAATTTATTACACAAATCTCTTAGTCGATTTTATTAACTATACTCTAGTTGTTCAAATCTAAATTTGCTAACTTCATAACTAATTAATCTAAAACAATGAATACAACTTACTGGAGTGACAAGAATATTGAAAATGAAGAAAGGAGTACCATTGGTAAAATACAATATCCGATAACTGATGCAACACAGCCAAGCGCAACTCCAGTCATTGACATAACATTTAACAAAGCATAGATTGCAACAACACCAAGACCACCAATGCCATAAATGTACCCAAATGATACTTTTCCACCCTAAAAACATACTTTCCATAAAGATTACTTCTTTCAAAGAGATGTAAAACTTAAATGCTGCGAATAGCCTTTCTTTAGCGCGCATTGCCTAACAATGCACTTTTGAAACACTCAATTCATAAAACGAGTGTCTATCACACTGCTTCCTGCTTTCTTCCGGCCTATCTCTCATACTTCCTGCCCCTCAGAGCTTTTTGAACGCATCATTCTATCCCATCTACTCTTCTTTCTGGAATGCAACTCCATTCTCTCTCTCCCTGCCAGGCCGGTTTCCGCCCTGGATGATCTGTCTATTATCGATCAAATTCTGATACATTCTCAGTCCATTTGGGATGGATTTAACAAACCTAAATAGTGATTCGCGTACATATCTATGCTCATTTTGGCGTCGGCTTAGAATTGATCACATTTACATGCACTGTTAGCCTGACAATCTGAAACACCAATAGCTTAGTAAACGTTGTAAATTTTGAGTGACCACTTCCAACTTATAGCAACATCATTTAGCCATAGAAATAGCAACATCTTTTGCCGCCGTCGTCTAGTAACCGGTAGGATACTTGTTAGTGAACTTTTGATGCGGACATAATTAAAAATGTTACTACCGAATTATTACCTCAGCGAAGCACAACGTCAGCTTTGTTTGTCAACCCCAAAAAAATTCAAATCCTAGATAAGAAATCAAGAAAAATACATAACTGGACCACATGCTTTTGTGTAGTTTGAAAATGGAGCACATGGCAAAAACGACTGAGCACTGGACCAGACAAAAGAGTGCCGTAATAAACCAACAAAATAAGTTTGAGGGACAATAAAAGTCTGCCGTTATACGCGAACAACATTGCAGTTAATCTTTAAAAACAGAAATCCTGCAGGGTCTAAAAAAAACTGTAAGTTATTAATGTCACAAATAAAGTCGTTCGACTAATTCTATTGTACGAAAAAGCGTTAAAACGATTCGCGCGTGGCTGTGAATCGCAATTGTGTCACCGCCATGTTATGTTTATGTGAAACGTTTAGCGGCTCTAGAAAAAATTTTAATTGAAAGACCCGAGATCTGAAACGGGAGAAACGACATAGAATCGTTATATATTTGATGAAGAGCAGTTGGCTACCAAAAATATCCAAAAAAAAGTACTCAAAATTTTTTACAATTTCAAAATAATTTACTGGAAATGGTTTAACTTTTTGTTTGGCAAAATTTGGCCGGCGGTTGTCCTCCATTTGCAAGCAATTCGCACATGAGCCAGCGGTTACGAACTTACAAAAATTCTAAGAGGAAACAATAATGAGGTGTTCCACAACATCTATTTTTGGCCCTCTGCTTTCTCTCTTTTCATAATGATTTTCCTGCTTTTCTGCCTCTTTCCGTCAACTGATCTCTTTATGGTTGCGACCTGAACATCTGATCCTATTCCCTCTCGGTCCTTGCTGCTATGGAGTCCACACAAGAAACTCTTGATTCGACTGGAAAGCTGATCTGAGCATTGGTGTCCTCCTCTCAATCTAAGCAATGTGAGGCTTCCTTCCTTTCACTGGATTCCCATCAAGCTAATCTCTAGTCTCACCTACTCTCATTCAACTCCCCCTCCGCTTCAATCCCATTCCAACTTTTCTTGGCGTGACCCTTGACCGCACTCTTTCCTTTTTTAAACATGCATCTTTGCTGAAAGCCAAGTTCTTCCCTCGTCTCAAGGCCTTACGTTGTATTTCTGCTTCTTCTTGGGGCCCTCTAAGGAGCCCCCATCTCTTTTAGGTAAGCTTTTTTTCGACCACTTATGTTTCACCCGGATGTTTCTTTTCCTTAGCGTGATCAATGATATTAAGTTAAAACGCCTTCACTGAGCAGCTAGCTACGC
The DNA here is from genome assembly GCA_963675345.1 of Trididemnum clinides. Lineage (NCBI taxonomy): Eukaryota > Metazoa > Chordata > Ascidiacea > Aplousobranchia > Didemnidae > Trididemnum > Trididemnum clinides. The sequence continues at coordinate 32,341,696 of OY776299.1, read as the reverse complement.
GATTACTGGCTTCCGGGGCTCCATGGTCTTCTGCCATGCCCCATTCCTCGGAAGGGGTCGGGTAACAGCAGTAACAACATAGTGTTCATCACAACGACATGTTATTACCCATACTACCAAGTAGTTCCTTGAAAAAAATAGGAATGAAGGAATGCAGCTTTTGTAATCTACTAGGATGGGTTTATCACATATGGTAACCATTGATATGAAAATGTTTTATTCCATGTTATTTTTCAGTGCTGCAGGGCTTAGACGTCCAGATTCAGTGTGTATCTGCCACTTTTCGCTCGCTTTTAAAACACACTTCTTAAAGCAACCCAGCACTTAAAATTACGGACGCCTTTCCTGACCACACTGATGGTGTTTTAGACTTTGCAGCAAAATCAATGTTATCAAACTTACCAATAAAAGAGTAGCTCCTAATGCCAAACAAAAAACAAGAGGTCCAGCAAGGTCTGTTTCATTTATGATGCCAGCTTCTGTTTTGGAAAAAGGATTGAGAACAGCAAGTGTTTTCTTGTAAATATGATCAAAGTTGATGCCAAGTTCTTCAAGTAATGGAGGTTCATCATCAAAACTTCCTGAGTAGCTTCCAGAGCCAACAAACTCATTCTGACTCTCCGGAGATCCATGAGATGGTTGCATGATTTGTCCAGAAAATGCCTGCGGCTGCTCTGGTTGCATCATGGTCTGCTGAGGATAGCCACCACCATAACCACCATACTGCTGTTGATTGTAGTAGGCATAGCTACAACAAATAATAATAAGTTATTGAGAATAACATTAAGAATTACGGCGATTGAAAAGGCTTTGCAGCCTTGAATCAGTAGCTACTCATTGATTACACAGCAATTTCTAAACGTGAAGTACAACAATTGATTTTGATTGAAAGCAGCCTATATCCTTCACCATTGCACTCTCTGTGCAACGTAAAAAACACAATCAAGTTCTAATTCACCCAATCGTGGCCCAGTTTGCTCTTTGGAACAATAAATTTAAATCCCATTTATTCTAGTCAAAGCGATATACCAGGTAAGCACAGAGCCAAGCATTACTTTATAATATCTATAGCAGGTTTTTTCAAGAAAAATGTTAGGTGCCCGATATGAACCTGTAAGGACCCGAAAAATATTTGACTAATTTAAAATGATGAGATATGTTCTGCACTCCTCTCCAGGTATTACATAATGTAGCTCGAAGTAAAGTTGCTCTCCAAAAAAAAGGTCTTCAAACCCATGCCACTTCGGGTATCAATCCCCAGAAGTTGGGTAATGCAACCCAAAGTGAAGTTGATCTCCAACTTCACGCCTGATCTATTGCATTGACATAATGTTCTCTGATTCTAAGGACCCAATTTTCATTTTTAGGGCCTGAATCGGGTCACTAAAACGCCATAAAAAACCCTGTCTATAATATCAAATTTACATGCCTACGAGTTCACTCTTCTTTCCTAAAAAAGAATGCATTCTGGAGCAACACAGTTTTTAATGTTGCCTACTTAATCAAAAGGTCCAAACTCCACTTTATAGTCGAAATTAATTCAAGGTTGATAGACATGCATTTAAACCTCACTATAAATGCGCTTTTGTCTCTTTGGCAGAGATGCAACACAACAATTTGTGGTAGAAATGCACAATGTCAGCAGTCTAGTAACTTTCACATAAACCTGAAATCAAGATACTCCATGAAAACAAAAGACTTTTGGCAACGTGAAGACAAAAATATGATAACTTATACTAAATAATACTACTTGTCTTGTTGATTTCCATATCCTTGCTGCAAAGATGGATCATTGTATTCAGATTTGTAAAATCCATCATTTGATTCAAATGTAGCCATCTCAACGTAATTAAAAATTTAAGAACTGTGATCTACAACAGTGTTCTAAAATTGGTAACTTGTTGTATGCCTAAAGACTTTGGCTACAAGCTCAAGATTATGAACACTGAACTTCAAATTCTAGCTCATTTTTCTTTAAAATACCATAGTGATTAGGTGTCCTTAATTCTTATAAAGAAAATTCATGAAAAAAAATTAGTTAAGATAAAGTTACCGAAAGACAATCATCTTTTGACAAAAATGCTGTATTACACATACACGAGATCAATGGTACCAAGACCACTACTTTGATAAAGTGCAAACTTCAATGCCAAGCAGTTCAATGAGCACTTTAATCATAATACATTAGAAACTTTGCAAAAACTGTATCTGCTGTGACATGAAAACTTGTGCCCAGCAAAACGATTTTTATCATATTGCCAACTTGCAAAAAGTTAAGACCTACATCTCATTGGCCTTACCTACATAATTGGTGGGCTTACCATATTTTAGTGATTAAAAAATGGGACGCTCCAGAAAAACAGGCCTAATCGAAGAGTTTTGCTATAGCTCGACCAGGTAAGGTGTGGCACTTGGCAGTAGCAGATCAGGTGTTGACCTCATAGTTTATACCCTAAATCAAGGTGTCCTCCAAAAAAAAAGTCAACACCAGTATTACTGCAGCTATTGTGTCACTCCCAGTCCAAATCATCATCAGGCTGGGGACGAACGTTTAAATCGGGACGCATGATAGGTGTGGCTATGCTGGCTAACTAAGTACAAAAAAAACGGGACTTTAGATTATCTGACCAGGACAAAGCCTTAAAAACTGGGACTGTCCCAGCTAAAACAGGACGTATAGTAAGCCTAATTATTGGCAAAGTTCTGTTTTGGCCAAGGTGTTACAACAATTTGATGATTTTTAAACGACATCACATCAAACAGAAAACACTGAATAACACAGTGTTCTGCAAAAGCTTTTGCTTGGTATTAAGATTTGGGTAAGAGGTAAAGACTAACATCAGCATCACAAACTCTTACTTTGTTTTTTGACCGCATAATTGAACTTGTGAATAATAAATTTTCCAAATTAGTAAATATGAATAAATACTGTATCATTTTTAGTCTGTGATATCACCACACTTGCACTGACTATAAAGTGGAAGTAATTACAACTATGCCATGGTTCTGGACAACACTAAAATACAGATATTTATGGAATTATGGAAATCCTTATCAAAATGTGGAAAAACACCATTAACAGAAATTGCTTAGTTTATCTCAACTTATCCAATTTTATCCAACTGGTTGGTTGAATATACATTTTGTTTCTGTTGGCTACCAAAAATTTCCATAGCCTACATATTGAGTTGATAGTTTTTCTGTATTTTTGTGTATCAGTAATTCTTTTTCTAAAATGAATTTTTGTAAATTCACAGTTAAGATAAATTTCCTTATTTTAGAGATGTCTATTGTTTCAGTCAGCATAAGTCGTAATTTGAAACATTCATTAATACAAATATCAGCTTGTATATTTGGCATGCACTGAATTGCTCTCATCCCTGGCAGCACTTGAACACAAAAATACCCTGTTGTAGAAATTCTTATAAAGTAGCAAATATCATATATATTTGTGTGACTTACTTGATGATTTAAAGCATTAACTAATTACCATAGTAGCAAAGGAACAAATGATGCATTGTTTGTGGTAAAAAGAATGCGAGAGAAATGTATAGATATGGCAAGAAAGTCATGCATGTGTTTTGCAGATACTGAAAAGCATTTAATTTAGTAGTAAGAGAGGTGATGGAGTAGACAATGAAGAAAAAAATTTACCAGAAGTAATTGTAAGAGTAATGGTGAGCCGGTTGTTCAAAATAATACGTACAGTCATACCTCACCTTTACGAACTAATTCGTTCTTCAATGTAGTTCGTAAAACGAGAGTTCGTAAACTGAGGTTCTTTTATACATAGAAAGTAATGCATAAATTGGGGTTACGTTCTTATGAAAAAAAAATCATTATAAACTTAAAAAAGGAACAGTAAAATGCATGTATTACTTAATCCAAGCTTTTAATAAATGAAAAGAACACTTTTTTATTCTAAAGGAATGAAAACGAACACTTTTCAATGACATGATGAAGGGTAAAGTAACCAATAATAAAAATAAGTTAACAACTACTGTACATATGCACAAGAGCTTCTGTCTTGGAAGGAATGCAAGAACTTACTGCAGAGCTAGCCAATGAGCACTGAGCAGTATCCCTTTCAAGCGCCGAGTTACAATAAAATCGTTTGTAATCGTTACACTACGATTTGGGTTGCTGCTATTTGCACTCAAAAACGTTGCAGAACGTTTCAAGACAAAGTCAATGCGTTTCTGTTTTCAATTGCGTACGTATTCTGTTGTTAACATTCAAAAAGATTGAATAGAACCAACCACACTTTCTTCAGATAGAGCTTGCTGACAGTGAGACAAGACCGCAGAAAATATTGCACAACGATTGTAATTAATATAATACTTCAGTTGTTTGATAAATTACAAAATTTGTTGGTTCTTTGTTGAAGCTGTTACTTCTAAAAATCTATTTCGTAATTCTGAGGTTTCGTAAAGCGGGAGTTCGTAAAATGAGGTATGACTGTATTTGCAATGTCTACAATGTAGCATCTGCAATGTTCACTATGATCATGATGTTTGAGATGTCCCACAATGACTGCTATATGCAAGATCAAGGTTAAGGATAGTTGACATTGCACATCATTATGGACATCACACACATCATGAATATTGCAGACATGAACGGTTAAGTTGGACTAGTGATGAGTCTATATTATTGGACAACACTAAAAAACAAAAATTTATAGAACTACATAAATTCTTACTGAAATACAGAAAAAACACCAATTAAATTTAAAAAATCACAAAAAATTTACAAAAATGCTTAGTTGAACTTAACTCAATTGTCTATTTTTGCAATTTCCTTCTTTTGTTTGTTCTGGTAGTTTGTCAGTAAGTTATTTCAGTAAGTCAGTAATTCTTTTTCTACATGTGTTTCACCAAATTCATGTTTTTAAGAATTTCTGTATTTCCTAAAATCAATAATTCAAAAATTCAACATGAATTTCCATAGTTCTGTAATTTCTACTATTTAGTGGTGTACCTATTACCGGGCGACGACAAAAGTTAGCATGGGATCAGATTTACTTGAAGAACTTTGGGTGCAAGTTGACATGCATCAAGGATTAGCTGCTGATTTTTGCAATTGCAATTGGGTCGGGTACACTTTGATGCTGCCAACTCAATGCCAGGCCAACTCAATGTCAAGTGAAATCAATGTCGAGCCAACTTGATGCCAAAATATATACAGTCAACTCCCATTAATCGAACACCACTTGTTCCAGTGAATAATGTTTGATTAGCAAGGTTGTCAGATTAACGAGTTAGCCTAGTTTGTGGTTGGTAATGTCGGTACGTCAATCATTCAATGCCGATCTGCACTTGGGTGGCCCTGGTTAGCACAGGTAAATCATTATAGTCAACGCAACTGCAAAATAAGTCACAAAATTCGTTTTATCTAATGAAACTTTATTTACAGCATAAATCACAAAAAGGCACAGTCCATGACAAATCATTGTTTTTTACAAAAATTCATCAAAGTGGTTTGCACAAGCGCTTGTTGATTTAAAAGATCAATGTCCCGTTTCAAAGCCCAAGTACTGTGTAAATGATCGCTAACATGCTGCAGCCTTGGGTGCTGCTCCATTTATGTAATCAAAGTTTCAAGAGCAGCTGTTGCTTCCCTTGTCATTACGGTACGTGGCAGATTCTCTACCTCTTGATCACTTTCACCACTCTCGTTTTCTCTAATTGCAGGTGGTTGTACAATCTCAATGATAGCCTCATTCGACAAAGTTTCTCCCGTTTCTTCATTGCGTTCAATGTCAAGCCATTCGTTCACTGACATGCGATGTTCATTTGGTATGACGGTCAGATTTTGTAGCCCCTCGCTAACTTCTCTTATCACTTCTTCTTCAGCCTGACCTATTTCTGTTGGGTCATCATTCAAAAGATTACGGCATGCTATAATGCCCGTGTGCTCCCAGCATTTGTTTATTGTTTGAGATTTTACGTCATTCCACACATCCTTAATGAGACGAAGTACTTCTCGGAGATTAATAGACATAGGTTTGTCATCCTCTATTGCACGTAGAAAATGTTTCGTCAGTCCCTTTCGGTAATAAAGCTTGAAATTGCGTATGATTCCGGCATCATTTGGCTGGAGGTGTGAAGTCATATTTGGTGACAAAAAATGGACTCGTGCATTTAGTAAATCCTCCGGTACCTTGTGGCTTGTTGCATTGTCAAGAAGCAGAAGAACTTTTGGTTTTTTTGATCTTATTGTTTGTTCAAAATTTTCTAACCATTCTGTAAACAGGTCGCTTGTCATCCAGGCTTTTTTATTGTAACGGTAGATGGCATAAACATTTGGATCAAAATCTTTTCCAAAACAACAGGGCCTCGCTGTTCTTGCAATCAAAAGCGATTTTTGTTTATCCATTCCAGTTGCATTCGTGCAAAGTATGACCGTAATTTGTTTTTTTTATTTTTTTGTTTCCTTTAACTGGTCCTGTAGCCAATGTTGCATCAGGTTCTAAACGATAGAAGAGACCAGTTTCATCTATGTTGTATACATCACTAAGTTCATACTTTGAAATAATGCAACGTAATTCTTCTCTACTCTTTTCAACATGAGCAAGATTAACTTCATTTGATTCTCCATAAACCTTGTGCAGTAAAATTCCGTGCCTCTTTTTAAATCATTCCAACCAGCCATTAGAATAGGAAAAACCTACAACTCCCAATTCTCCACCAAACTTCTTTGCCTTCTCAATGATCATGTCGCTATTAACTGGCAGATTTTTGTTTGGACGTCATTGAACCACATGGAAAGTGCGCTTTCCAGCAAAGGTTCCTTGCAAGACCTGTCTCTTGTTGAATCAGTGCTTCCTTGCATAGGGAATGACAGCCACTTGTCTTTCTCCTTTAAAATGCTAGAAATTGTAGATCTTCCTATTGCAGTCCCCCATGTCAGGCTAAAATGCTGTACGATATCTTGCTGGGTTGCTTTCTGATTTTCTTCCTTGTATTGGCAAATCTCCTGCTTCTTTGCTGCTGAAATTTCTATTCGAGTGCATTTTGTTGGAGGTCCTGACATCTTACTGACTTTCCTGGTGTTGTAGGTTGAATGACAGCTTATTCTACACAGACCTTTACGTCTCAAACGATGAGAATATAGCAGAGAAAAAGAAAACGAAAAATAACACGTTGTCTTGCGATTGTAGTTGTCACAATTGTCATTGTAGGCCTACTGTAATTAGGGCTAAGCATAAAATCAGCTTATAGGTAGTGGTGTCTCAAACTTGCTGCGGTCTATGTCCGATTAACAGGGAATTTTGTAATGCATTTTGCACTTTTGTTCCTAGAATTTCACTGTCATAGTCGAATAGCGAGGTTGTCCGATTATAGAGGTAAAACATAGTACATTACAATGCAGAAATTCCGTTCCTTGACAATTTGTGTCTGATGGCAAGGGTGTCCGATTAAAGGGGGTCCAATTAACGGGAGTTGACTGTAGTTAAACTTTCAAATTGTTGTTTACTAGTCTGCTAGTAATGTCGCATCATTGAGTTTGCCTGGCATCGAGTCTGCAGCATTGAGTGGGCAGCATCGAGTTGGCAGCATCAAGTTGGGCCATTACTTTGCAATGGATGTGATCATGAAGAATGCAAGAGAAGGCCTGATAAATGAATATTGTAAGAAAATGATTTTTGTTTCAAATAAGCGAGTTATTGCTTTGAAAGCAATTAACTAAAGGTTAACTTCAAGAAGACCAAAGTAATGGTGAGTGGTTCAGAAATACGACAGAGTAAAGTCAATTAATGCACTAAGTGCAGCAAGAACGTGATTTCAAATTAAGTGCTGTGCACAAAATGTGGTAAATGGATGCATAGTACAGGTTGACCATCACTTATCTGACAATCAGTTATGCAGCACTAATTTGACGTAGAAAACAGTACCTGCACTCTGTACTGTAATATCAAATTTCCCAGTTCACCACGCCAGCTTGGGTCAGTGGCTGCTACTATTTTAGTGGCATTGTTTTCTGCATCAACAAACTGGCAAGCTTTTTCTACATTTCACTTTATTTTTAGGCAGTGGCTATTTTGCTGTCAATGATATTTCACTCTTGAAGGCTATTTTGCCGTGAGTTGTGATTGGTCAATCTTAATGATGTACTTAACATGCGACTTTTGGTTGTTTCTGATTGGTCAATTCCAATAACCAACTAAAAAAATTTTGCACCCCCAGTGTCCACTCTGTATAAGAGTGTACAGGGTGGTAAAGTGGACACTGGGGGTGAAAAATTTTTTTAGTTGGTTATTAGAATTGACCAATTAACCAGTGAGTTGATCAAAGTAACCATTAGAATTGATCAAAGTAACCAGTGATCTATCCACCTTGGTGGCCTTTCACCAGTAACTCAACAGTTTCCTTATTAGTAAACCTTGATCACACAATTTTCTACACTAAAACCAGGCAATTAATAACAATAAAAAGCTTTGGCTAGGATTGATGACAAAAGTGGATTAGCATGACAAATCCAACAATGTCTGTTGTCATGGCTAGGGTTGCCAACTTTGACAAATTTCAATAAAGGACACTGCAACACGTATCCCTAAGTTTCAAATTAATTATCACGTCTCTCGGTTACAAATTGGCGGGCGCTGCCATCACCTCGGTTACCCAAGTCAATTGGCCAGTAAGAAGGGGTTTGCCAAAAAAAAAGGTCATCACCTGTTTTCCTGCCATTGATCGTGCTACCCGCTGAGTGTTCGACAGAATCCAAGAGGCCAGTGCAGACAAACGGGACAACTTTGCTAAAAGGCAGTGGCTATTTCGCCATCGACAGCAATTTGCCCTTGGAATCTATTTTGCCGTGATTATTCATGTGTGTTTATATAGCCAAATTTGCTATTATCGCACCAGTGACTCTGTGGTGTAGTGGATAGAGCGCTGGTCTGGAGATACCAAGGTATCGGGTTCGAATCTCAGCTGGCCAGGGCTTTAAAAGAAAGGCAGTGTACACTGAAGGGGCAGGCCCGGTATGTAAATGTACAGGGCAGTGTACACTGCAAGGGAGTGTGCAGGGTGGGGGATAGAGACCTGGGGGTGCAAAATTTTTTAAATTGGTTTTTAAAATTGACCAATCAGAGACGACCAAAAGTCACATGTTTAGTACGTCATTAAGATTGACCAATCACAAACAACTCACGGCAAAATAGTCTCTGAGGGTAAATTGCCGTCGACGGCAAAATAGCCACTGCCTTGCTAAAATTGATATCTTATTTACTTTTCAAATCTTTTTCAGCTCTTGTAGTAAAAGCGATGCTAGAAATAAAGGACAATTCTAATTTCATAAAGGACAAGGACAGAAGAGTTCAATTAAAAAACTATCCTTTGAAATAAAGGACGGTTGGCAACCCTAGTCATGGCATTCCAGAAAACTAAACCTCACAATTAGCTAATGAATAGTATGCAGAATGTCACAAAATGTTCTCATAGATTTATTATCAACACGCTAGTCTGATTAGGCTACGGATTAAAATTTGTTCAGCCTACATCAGCTGCCTAGTAGATCTACAATTTAACGGTTTAAATTTACATGGCATTCCCTGATTAACTTAATATCTTAGCTAAGCTTAGAAAAACTTGTTCCTAACCCTGTCTCGCAGTCCCCAAAGCAAATTTTTCCAAACGCAATTTCATGCAACTACTCCTCTTTTCACATTCAGTAAGGTATTCAGTAACCAATATCATGTAAGACAGTCGGCCAACGTCGTGAAAACCCCTGCTCGCAACAGAATACCTTTGCTCCGCAATTAAAATTCCGCACTTTTCATAATCCGATGTGCGTTTTTTACCACAAAAAGCGTGTGATTTGAAAGATAGAAGCGAGTTCATTTTGAACACGCGTTAATGTGACATTATTATTTCAACTCTGTAAAGCCATCTGTTCACATGAGGGAGATGAAAACAAGCGGGGTGAAAAGAGCCGAGTTGATTTGTTGAGTTTCAATTAGCAATGGCTTACAAAATTAAAAAGTTTAGGGTTCTCTTTAATCTCTACATCAGATAAGCAAGTGCGGAACAAAATGATTAATTATTCGACCGACAAGTTAGGTTATAGTTAATAAGATACCAACACCGTAAGATATGAAATAGGTCTATATAGCCTACCGGTACGGTATATTTACTAACCGTTTGTGGTGGCGTCTCCCTCAGGGCCCCCATGAGTAATGTTCCAATTTACAACATCGTTTCAGCCACAGAAGTCGCTTTTTCCCAATGAATACTTGTAAAAGCAGTAGGCTATGGGCAATCGAAAGTTTATGTTTTTGCGTAGCTATTTCTCGCTTCTACATAAAAGCACCGTTTTTTGAAACGATATCGATTGAACAAACATTATGGCGATTGGCGAACAGCCTCTATATGTCTCCAAGTTTCTCAAATCCCTGACAATGTCTTGTTTGCCCTGTTTTTACCAGAGGTGGGCACTTCCGCAAATTCGCAAATTGCGGACTCAAGTTTCTATTTGCGGATTTGCGAACCTAATTTCCTACCGCAAATCCGCAAAGCAATAGGCAGTGTTGCCTGATCCGCGGTAAAACCGCTTTGGAAAAAGTGGATGCTCTTATTTTCTGGGTTGGCCTTGCGGATTTGCGGTTGCGGAACACCTCTTGCAGTTTTGCGGAATTCGCAGTTGCGGAATTGAGTGTAAATTTGCGGTGCCCAGGTCCGGTTTTTCCCATAGGGGTGCTCAAACTTAAACTTTTATCCCTTAAATTGAACAGATGCTTAAAACGAGTGCATGTAAAATATGTGAAAGAGCGCCAACGTGATTGACATGAATTTTCATGATTAAGTCACTATATAGCCTACTAGGCCCACTACTGACAACTTTTTCGTGACTGTAGGCGAATTTGTATGAGCGCCTGTAACTAGACGCATGTTGCTTGATTCTGACATAAATGCAGCAAGGCAAAATGCAAACTAATTCGAAATCAAGCACTAACACTTAAGTTGTTACAATACCAAGGACCCCTTCAGTAATATCGAGGTTAAGAACATGCGTTTAGCCGGTTTCATTCAATTAATATTTGTGAGAACACCAATAAAACTTAATAGGTTGTTGGCACAGCCGATTCTTTTTCCAAAATCAAAAGCACGGTTTTTTGAAAGGAAAACGAGCTAGCCCTAAGAAAAGCATTATAGTGGATTGCACATGTCTCCTATTTTCTCCCAAAGTTTCTCGAGTACCTGGCTGCGTCTCGCTTGCCCTGTTTGGTACTTAAGAACTGGACTGGCTTGGAGTTGAAACAGCCAACAATTTCAAAGGGTTTTATTTGTTTTATTTTGTGAAGTGCATCGAAGCATAATTTCAAATTTGTAAAGTAGGAGAGGCGTCAAAACAATCTATACATTTATTTCCAAAAATGACTAATCAGATATTAGACCGCTATTTACGACTTTTCATCACTGTTTACCAATTCGTGCGACAAAAAGCCTTTGGCAGGGCGCATGTTGCTTGGTCCTGACCTAAACGCAGCCAGGCTAAGAGCAAACTATCAAGAAGTGATGCACTCACAGTTGCGCTTTGCAATAGTAGCGCCTCTACCTGTAACGTCAAATTTAAGAATATCAAATTAGCCAGCTGCGCCGGCTTACACAAATATTTTGTTGCAAAAGACAAAACAGGACCATCTTTACTCCTTTTGCTTTTGTAGGGAAATCACCAAAATATTGCTTGGCCCAGGATACTTTTTAAACTTTTTGGAAGCTTTATTTTTAGATGAATGTTTTGAAAACATTTTTTATTTTAAGCGGAACAATTTTTATTCTAAACCTAAGATATTTGAAATATTTAGAAAAAGTTAGTTCTTTGGCCCATTTTTGACAATTTAACTTGCATGTATGATTCTTTGGCGTTGTTTATTTAAATTTGCAAAAAGATTCATCAAAAATTGAAAGGTAATTATTTTTTCTCTAAAAATTTAGAAAGGTAGCCTACCGATTAAAATCACTTAAAACTTTGGTGCCTGGACTTTACACACCTGCAATTTAAAAAAACGAGTTCTTTGGTACGCTTTGATGGTTGCTCCTCAAAAGCATGGCTCTATTTTGCATTTTTCGGGCTAGTGTAAAAAGTTACACTGCAGGTATTAAAGTTCAATCTGTTTAGTACAAAAACAAATACCAACAGCAAATGTTATATATAATAAGTTACGAAATAACAGTCAAATTTAAACAAACATACAGCTACAATCAATTCGACGAGACCATCCCTGAACGCGTGTCGTCCTTTTTGGACTCATCAGCAGGGCTCGTCCCGTCACACCAAAATAACCCACTTTTGCTGAAATTTCGAATGTGTGACTATGACGTAACGTATTCCTTAGGTGGGAGCGCGGCGTACCTTTGACCAATATGTCGGTTGAATCCACACCAACGAAAGATCATGCTGCCTCACCTCACAGTAGGCGGTGTCTCCTCAAGTACACCATCAAAAAAACGGTGCAAGTAATTCGGGAACATAACTTTGGGGAAGGCATTTGCAGCATTAACCATTACATTCAAAAAAAGAATGCAAAACACAAATATTTTTAAAATAATGAACATGGAAAGACCAGACCTTTCGCCGGCTGTTTACAATTTACTTCAAGATTCTCTGCCAACAACTGCTTCTTCAGAAAGTAGTTTTTCCATTCTGCGAAGACTATTAGCCAAGGACAGAAAGTTTAAGGTCGAAAATGTAAAAAAAATTGCTTCAGGTAACATTTTTTTGAAACTTTTAGTCTGTATCAAACTGTCTAGTACAGAGCTACTCAACTAATTTTAAAGGGGGTCCAGTTGGATAAGTTTAGTATTTACAGAGGTCCAGTAAAATTTTTGACTTACAATGACAAAAATAAAACCCTCATTATCAGCAAAAATTCTAGGAATTTCTCTTAGTTTACACACTCTACACTAATCATCGAAATCAAAAATAAAATGAACTTAATGTAGTTTATTCTGCCAATTTTGTCAAAAAAAGCGCATTTCTTATTTTTAGCCTGTTCTGAAAACTTGGTCCATAGAAGCAACCGCAAATCAAAGGCAGTAATAATTAAAGCGTTAGGTCTTCATACCATACAGTAGGCTATCGTGTGCGGTAGTAAGATCTGCCAATACAATGCCTGATTTATTGTTTTCTTCAAAACTGTGTTCAACGTCATAGTTTAGTTTACACACTCGATTGATTATGCATTGACTATGCCTGAAGCCAGCTTGTTTGTCCGGAAGTTGGGCGAGTAAAACATGTTCTAGACGGCTCAAGAGTAACCACTCGAAAAGATTGTAAGAAACGCTCAGCAGCGATTTGGGCTGGAAGCTCTTTCAATTATCAGCTGCTTTGCCAGGTTTCGGAACCGAGATAACTGTGGCCGGTGGCCATAGTCTGGGGATTGTTTGGTAGGTAGCGAAGGCAATGTAGAATTTTTGAAGCCATGTATCACATTTGGGGCCGCAGTGCTTCAGAATACATCTGGCGAGATTTTGTCTGGGCTTTGAACTTTACCACACTTGATCAGTTTTATTGCAGAGGCACATTTAGTGGACAAGAGAAGTATGACAAAGTGACCTTCAGCACTGGGAAATATGTTTTTTCCTTTTTTTTGTTGATCGTGTTGTTTGTTGGTCCTCTATAGGTACCGTTAGTCAATGCCAAGAATGTGCAGTTGCGCCTTCGGCGCGAAAATTTTTGCTATTTTGTTTGAAAATAACTTAGTACTGAGAACAAAACAACAAAGTTTGATAAAATGGGCATGGGCTTTTTTGCAACCCGTGGCTGCACCCACTGTTTCTCATCCTGGAGCTTGAGGTTCAATTTCAATACTCGAAAGGTCCAGATTCGGACCGCGATCCGCCAGTTGAGTAGCCCTGGTCTAGTAGTTTAACATTCAGGGTAAACCGTCACAAAAAAAACTTCAAAAGTAGACGATGTCTGAGAAAGAAGGTAGCCACCTCTGAAGAAAATTAAAGCATTTTTCAAAATCAGAGCATTGTTTTAAAACAACTTTCTCTCTAAACAATTGTCACAGATCAAAAGCTTCTAAAATATGATGTTTTTAAAATCATAAATATTTACAATAGATAGGAGTGATTTTAATTGATTCGCTATTAAATTAGAAGTTGTAAAACCTGGTAAGAATGATTTAATTAAGCTACTTTTATTTCTATAAACGTGTAAATATAGCCGTGCAGAAAGATGATGTATACAGGTTTTTCTTTTCTGTTGCTAGGAGACCTACTGGTAAAATGCAAACAAACAAACAATGAAGTATTGGAAAGGTTAGAGTTAACTCGAGTTGTGATGAAAAAGACTCGATTTGACTGGAGTCGTTTGGACGGAATGACCAGACTCGGAACTAAACCGATTCGTTCCAAACACTGCAAAAGCTGTCACACAATACAACAAAATGTGATCAGTTTAACATTAGCGAAGACAGAATTGGAAATAGCATAACAACGGCTGATCCAGCAGTGTGTGCTGCGCGATTTATGACCTGAAAAATGCAATTCTAAAAATACCAGGGGCTAAGCCTTGAAAAATCAAACAAGTCACTAAACAAAAATTACAAAAATATATACTCTTGCCAACAAATATATAAAGGACCGGGATATATCCTTGAGCTCTGGTGTAAATAGCATCATTTGCTGTTTGATATTTACATCTCTCGAAAGCACACTTTAAGAGCTCTTACAACAAAAGAACAGTAGTCCCGAGTTAATGCAATATCAGTTTTTCCAAAAGTATATCCTAATGAAAGTTTTCGAAAGGCGTAAAATTATATTAAGTCGACTTTTTCAAGAAGCCTTAAGGCAATCACATCAGCTATCAGAATAGTCTTTTCACCATACAAGCGAAGCTCTTCTAGATAACACTTGACAGCAATGTCATGTTATAAAATCGTGGATCGATAATGTGATAGAAGTTGCAAGTCCTCTTCAGAAGAAGTGAACCTGAAAGATTATTTCAACTTAATTTTGTTCAAGTTGGTAAAGCATTTGATAAGAGAGCTGGATGGGCTAGAATAGCAATGTTTGAACTTCCTAGTGCTTGCGCTGTAAACCACAAAAATCGTTTTTCACAGACCTTCAGAAAGTGGCAGCTTGAGTATTTTTACGTTGCAGACCATCCACGCAAATTTGCTCAGATCATTTCGGCAAAAGAGTTCAAGAAACGTTGTCTCTGTTGTTGTTTACCCGACCCCTTTCGAGGGATGGGGGCATGGTGGAAGACCACGGAGCCCCAGAAGCCGGACAACTCCCCAGGGTCTGAACCAGAGGTCGTACAGAGACAGAGAGTCGCCAAAGAGTGAGCGGCGCAAAGAGTCCCTAGCTGGACAGTGCACAATGAGATGAGAGGTGTCCTGGGACGAGTGTCCGCAGGCGCTGCAGGAAGGATTCTCGATTCTGCCAAATTTAGAGAGATAAGAACCTAAAAGAAGGCTGTGACCGTTGCAGCGTAGACGAGAGAAAGGACACAGCGAGCATGACGAGGGAGCATAAGTTCCTCGGGGGAACCTGTGTGTCGAAGAATTCAGATGAGACAGTACGCCTCCAGTCCGAGAATGGACGAGAGATAAGAGGAGAGAGACTACAAGGGATAGCGGAGGGCGCAAGTAGCGCTCCCCGTCTGGCCAGCTCATCATCCGTGTCGTTCCCCGGTAGAAACGAGTGTCCGGGGACCCATTGTAGTCTGATAGAACAGGAGAGAGAAAACAGTTCCTGCCAGATCTGCCACAGAGTTTGGGACAAGAGAAAAGATGGAGGAGAGGACAGAACGAGAGTCAGATAGTAGGAGAAGAGAAGTGGCTAGCTTGTTGGTGCTGCCGAGACAGCAAAGAGCGTGCAGAATGGCGCACGCCTCAGCGGAAAAACTTGAGCATACTGGGCCTGCCGAAAAGGAAAGAGTGACCTCAGTGCCACAGAGAGAGCAGTTGGCAAGAACGCCAGAGCCGCCCTTACCAAAAGAAAAAGGAACAGAGCGGTCTGTCCAGAGCACCAGATCATGAGTGGGGAGAGAGTCGAGGTGGGCGAGAGCCGCACCTTGGCGAGAGAGAAGGGAGATCAGAGCGGGAACATGGAGTGGAAAGGGTGGACTCCACCGTGAACGAAGGAAGATTGCAAGCAGGAAAGGGGGGCAAGCAAGAATAGCCTCCCTAGGAGAAGCAGAAAGAAGTATGATCGGGTGAGTGGACGCAAAAGCTCTCCAGGACGATCTGCAGAGTCTTGGTTTCACTCCAAGTCTGGCCAAACTTGAAATGGGAAAGGAGGTATGGAGACGAAGAGCCCACTCATTAGATAAAAGAGTGAAATGAGTCAGGGTAACTCGTAGGGGAGGTAGAGAAGCCTCGGAGAGAAGAAGCAGGATAGGGGAGGACGAGAGGCAGCCGGTGATGGCGCGACTGGCCGCTCGGTGGAGGCGTTCCAATTTGGTTAAATTGGTAGCGCTTAGGAAAGGAAACCATCCGGGTGAAGCGTAAGTGAGAAGGGACTGAAGAAAAGATTTATACAGAACAGAGAGGGACTCCTTAGAGGGGACCCATGAGAAAGCAGAGATACAGCGTAAGGCCTTGAGACGTGGGAAAAACTTGGCCTTCAGCGAAGAAGCATGCTTAGAAAAAGAAAGGTTGCGGTCAAAGGTGACCCCAAGAAAAGTTAGAATGGGATTGAAACGAAGGCGGAAGCCGAGTAGGAGAAGATTGGGCTGGAGGTTGGCTTGGTGGGGATCCACTGAGAAAAAAGAGGCCTCGCATTTGTTCGGATTGAGAGGAAGACACCGGTACTCAGACCAGCGCTCCAATCGAAACAGAGCTCGTTGTGTGACCTCCACCGCAGTGGGGGCCGAGGGGTAGGAGGACCAAAAGGCCAGGTCGTCAGCGTAAAGAGAGCAGCTGACAGAAGAAGGCAGAGAAGCCGGAAGATCATTGATAAAGAGAGACAAAAGAACAGGGCCAAGAACGGATCCTTGCGGAACACCTCGACGGACTCGAAAGGAACGGCTTTTGTGATTTTGATAAACCACACAAGCGCGCCTATCAGAAAGGAAAGGTTGAGTCCATCGAGCAAAGCAAGGAGGGAGGCCAGCCGAAATCAGTTTGTGGAACAGGGCAGGGTGCCAGACAGAGTCAAAAGCTTTAGAGAAATCGATAGTAGACAGGATCGTCCGAGAGCCCGGCCCGGGTTTGTTAAACCCATCCGAAATGGACTGAGAAAGGTACAGAATTTGATCTAGTGTAGACGGTCCAGGGCGGAAACCGGCCTGGCGGGGAGAGAGAATCAAATTGGATTCCAGAAAGAAGAGTAGACGGGATAGAATGATGCGTTCAAACAGCTTTGATACGCAGGAGGTGAGAGAGATGGGCTGGAAGAAAGCAGGAGAGTCGAGAGGCTTTCCCATCTTGTGAATGGGAACAATAGAATATGTCATCCAGATGGAAGGAAAGGAACGCGAAGACCAGGGGAGATTGAAGATGTGAAGAAGAAAATCCATGCCAGAGCGAGGAAGCTAATTTAGCATGGGATAGGCAACTTTGTCTGGACCAGTGGCGGAGGGCGAGGAAAGGTTGGGGGCAGCTGCATGAAATGCAACAAGTGATAAACGAGAACAAAAGGACGAGTGAGACTCCTCCGAGCACGTGGCTCGGCGGAGCTCAGAGAGGTAGCCTCAGGCACTGCTACGCAGGGTTAGAAACGGAAAAGTGAGAACTCAGGCAAGTGGCGTAGACCGAAGCCGATTCCCTGGGAGAACATTTGGGAAATTAGCAGAGGAAGAAGACGAGCCAGCGATAAAGCGAAGACTGAACCAATCAACAACCGCCTCAACGTGGTGGTGCGGTCCGCGGCCCCGTTTGGGTTGGGTCGAAATGGCTGTTGGCCTTCCCGAGTGTCCCAGTTACCCCGAGCACTCCCCTTTATTTTTTTGCTATGCTGCCCCCTGAACCACCGCAGAAGGGCAGCACACAGCTTCTTTAAAATCGGTCGCCTGTTTTCACTTTTTCTTTTCTCCTGCGCTTCTCTTGCCCTTCTTTGTCTCCTCATTCTCCTCCTTCTCTTGATGAGCGGTAACGTTCATCCCAACCCTGGCCCCATCTTTCCCTGCTCTGTGTGCACTGGAAATGTGACCTGGCGGGGCAAGTCAGTGCAATGCTGCGCTTGCTCCAAATGGGTCCATCTAAGGTGCTCACAACTTTCCTTATCCCAATTTAGAGCTCTCACTCTTGGAGCTGCCCCCCTGCCGAATCACTGTGACTCCCTCTTCGGACTCCTCCGACTTGTATACCTACACTGTGCAATCTAGCCCCGCCACTGCTAATGCTGCTCTCTCACCCCACCCTCGTCTCCAAACCTCTTATCCCCCATCTGCCAATTCTATATTTTTCTCCCTCTTCCCCTCCACCACCGTCCTTTGTTCCTGGTTTTTCTTTCGCGCCTCCTGCCTCCACTCCTCCCCTGAATCTCTCAGGGTTCTTCAATAATATGCTGGAGGTCTTCTAGCCAGGAGCACTGCACTACTTCACTTTCTTTCGTTCCATTCGGTCGACCTTACCTGCATCCACGAATCCAATCTTAACTCCTCTTCCTTTTTTCCGGATTCCTGGATTCTCTGCTCTGCGCTCTGATGGCACCCACTCCCGGTCTGGCATTCTCTCTTCCGATACCACGCACGCTAGCGGCGGCGTTGTCATTTTCGTCAGACAGGGCCTATCTCTTTCTGAACTTTCTACCTCCTCTGTTTCTTCGCTTGATCCTTACTCTGATTATGTAGGGATCAACATCTCTCTTAACAACTCCTCCTCGGTGTCATTCTCAATGTGTATGCCCCCTATCCGCTCCTCCCCAACGGATGGCAGAACCGATTCCTTCTCTCCCTCCAATTCTTCCCTCCTCCAGAAATCTCTTCATTCTGTGGGACTTCAATTGCCATCAACCCCTCTGGGACTCAAGAGGTACCTCCGACCCCCGCGGGGAGGAAGTATTCGACTGGTTCATTTCTTCTGATCTCCTCCCCTCAATGACCCCTGGCACACCCACCCTTCTCCATCGCTCCTCTGGCAGTCGCTCCTCCCCTGACATTTCCTTTGCTTCCTGCTCATGGGAGGTGTTACGGGACCTGGGTTCTGACCATCTACCAATTCTTCTGTCTGTCCCTCTCTCTCCGGTCTTTTGCCCCACCGAGCGTCCCCTTCCTTCAATTTTCGGAAAGCTCGCTGGGATGGCTTTGCCGTCTTATTTCGACTCTCACTACCCTTCAGCAGAGGAATAGTCGTCTCTTTCTCTTTCCTCTGCTGCTGCTGTCTTTACCTCTCTGACTTTGAATGCAGCCAAGTCTTCCATTCCTTTCGGCCACACCAAACGCCATCCTAAAGCCTGATGGTCTCCTGAGGTGGAAGGTGCGGTTAGTGAAAGACGCAAGGCTTTCGCTGCCGCTCACAGAAGTGATGAAGATCGCCAGGCTTACATCTCCGCTTCTCGACGCGCCTCGTCAATCATCGCCAAGGCCAAGACTGAGGCATGGCAGACGACTTGCTCTTGTCTTCATCCAAATCAAACT